>JABSTB010000355.1:0-44605 GCA_013756995.1 Neonectria neomacrospora
TGGGCTGGGCTGGGCTGGGTTCTGTGGCATATTCCATTCTGTTCTTTGGGCTAGGCTGAGCTGGTGAGAGCAGGTTCTGTGAGGCAGCCCGTGGGGAAATGATTGATCAAAACTGAGTGTGTTGTTTGGAGGTGGTACAGTGGACTTTGCTGCACTTCAGACTTGAGGTAAATGGAGCCGAAGCCAATCGTGAGGTAGACTATCGTATCCAGTTTGCAAGTATTGCGGATCTAGCGCCGGGCGTATTGGGAGCATCTCCCCGTTGCTACAGGGCCGAGCCAGAAGGAAGCACGGGCAGGCAATGGCTCCAGCTTCAGGCTTCCATTCCGAGTTCCAAGTTCTAAGAGGCTGGCGGGTGTCGGTCGGGACAAGTAGGAGATGGGGGATGGAGAAGAAGGAGAAGGAGGCCAGCCAGCTGAATGGGATGGGAATGGGCATGTCCGGATAGGGATCAAGTAGTTGCGAGGTACCCGGAGTGTAGTGCGCCCAGGCGGCTTGTTGCAGCGGGAGTGGTGGGCGGTTGGAGGTCCAGGCGGTTAGGCGGCTTCTGGAGGATGCCCATAATGACGAGATGGGGGTTGGGAATGGATGGATTGGCACAGCACAGACAGGAAAAGGGCCCGACCCGACCGACATTGCACGAATAGGTACACTGGACATTGATGGATTCTGGATGGATATGGATAGCGGATCGGGGATGCTGTTCCTGGGCCTAAGCTGAGTGAGGCGCCAGGACGGGCGGACGGACTGAACAGCAGTCGAATTCATCCCCGCCGTCTTCCTGACCGAGACGAGGGCCCGGTCTGATCATGTCTATCCTGTGCTGTCCCTGACCTGGGGAATTGCTGCTCCTCTTCTTCACCCGCAAAAACTATTTAACATGTCAGCATCTCGGCCTTGAGTTCTGCTTTACTCGTCCCCCTCGCCTCTCTCGTCTGCATCCGCCTGCACTCTTCTGCACATTTTACCATCCATCACCCACCACCACCCACCACTCTTCTGCTCACCCACTCACGCACATACACATACACAACACACACATTCCCACATTCCCGCATTCCCGCGCTCCCGCATTCCACTGCTACACTACCTTACACGACACACGGCACACGGCACGCAACGCTTCAGCTACACGCTACACGCTACACGCTAACTCTGCCGCCACTCCCGCCCGCTTCTCCCGCCGTCGCCCCTTCCGTAGCTCTTGCAGACCTACCTCCTCGGCGTCCACGCGTCATCATTACCCCTCTTCCTCCTTGAATCATGAGTTCCCTAGACACCACGGAACCCAACGAGGTCTCCGAAAACATCCCCGTTATCGAGACATCTGACGACGATTCCAACACCAACAACATCACCACTGCCACCGTCACCGACACCGACGGCAACACCAACGGCTGCTCTGACTGCCATACCAACGGCAACACCAACGGAACCACTAACGGAACCACTAACGGCCACGCCAACATCAACATCAACGGCCACGCCATCCCCTCGTACATCGACAGCATGGCTCACCTCTCCGTCGTCCGCGACGACTCCGACGCCGCCTCGGTCCGCTCAAACAGCTCGCGCGCCTCGCGGAGGCCTCAGATGCAGCTCTCCAACTATCAGGATGAGTTCACCACCAGCGTTTACGGCTCCCGCTTCGCCGGCATGGACCTGCCCCGCCACCACATGCCCGAGTGCGAGATGCCCCGCGATATCGCCTACCGCATGATCAAGGACGACCTGAGTCTGGACAACAACCCCATGCTCAAGTCAGTTTTCTTCCCACCTGAACCTCTTGGAACAAGCCACTGACTTTTCTCGATAGCCTGGCCTCTTTCGTCACCACCTACATGGTACGTCAACGATGACATAACTCCCCTTTCATTTTTTATTTTTTCCTTTATTCCCGTAGACCCCCCCGCTTGACAGCTTCCCACACCACTGCAGGCCCCACAAGCACCCGCCTTGGCTCGGCTGCTCGCGCCTTGGCTCTGGGGAACCATATCCACCATCACAACCATTATTCACAGTTATTGCTCACCATCTGAGTAAAAACACTTCGCTAACATGCCATTTCCCCAACTGCAGGAAGAGGAGGCCGAGAAGCTCATGGCAGAGTCCTTCTCCAAGAACTTCATCGACTACGAGGAGTACCCTCAGTCCGCCGACATTCAGAACCGCTGTGTCAACATGATCGGCGACCTCTTCCACGCCCCCGCCGGTACCGCCGTGGGAACCTCCACCGTCGGTTCATCAGAGGCCATCATGCTTGCTGTCCTGGCCATGAAGAAGCGCTGGAAGAAGGCCAGAATCGCCGCTGGCAAGAGCGCCGAGAACCCCAACATCGTTATGTCCTCCGCCGTCCAGGTCTGCTGGGAAAAGGCCACACGCTACTTTGAGATCGATGAGAAGCTTGTCTACTGCACTACTGATCGCTATGTCATGGACCCTGATGAGGCTGTCGACCTGTGCGATGAGAACACCATCGGTATCTGCGCCATTCTCGGTACCACCTACACCGGCGAGTATGAGGACGTCAAGGCCATCAACGACCTCCTGGTTGAGCGAAACATTGACGTCCCTATCCACGTCGACGCTGCCAGCGGCGGCTTCGTCGCTCCCTTCGTTGTTCCCGACCTTGAGTGGGACTTCCGATGTGAAAAGGTCGTCTCTATCAATGTCTCTGGACATAAGGTATGTCTTAAACTACCCCCTCTAAACGACTATAAATTCGCCTTAGAACATAGTTGACTGACTCCAAACTCTAGTACGGTCTTGTCTACCCTGGTGTCGGTTGGGCTCTCTGGCGAGACCCCGAGTACCTTCCCCAGGAGCTGGTCTTTAACATCAACTACCTTGGTGCCGACCAGTCCTCGTTCACCCTGAACTTCTCTAAGGGCGCCTCCCAGGTCATCGGCCAATACTACCAGCTCATCCGTCTCGGCAAGCATGGTTACCGTGCCATCATGAGCAACCTGACCCGAACCGCTGATTATCTTACCGACACCCTTGAGAAGCAGGGCTTTGTCATCATGTCTGAGCGCTCTGGTGCTGGCCTGCCACTCGTGGCCTTCCGCTTCCGCACCCCCGAGGAGGGTGGTGATGAGGATCGCCACTACGACGAGTTCGCCCTGGCCCACCACCTGCGCTCGCGTGGCTGGGTCGTCCCCGCCTACACTATGGCGCCCAACTCTAACGTCAAGATGCTGCGCGTTGTCGTGCGAGAAGACTTCACTAAGACCCGCTGCGACTCCCTCATCAACGACGTCACCCTCTGCCGTGGCCTGCTTGAGGAGACGGATCGGGAGAGTATTAAGAAGCGAGAAGAGTACATTCGGAAGCACCACTCAAATCTGGGCAAGGGCCACCGCGCCCACCCCTCCTACGCGGTTAGTACACCCTCTCTTCATGTGGTTGATAGTACTTTTGACTAACACACTTCCAGAACGAGACGCATTCCCTCCAGGGCAAGACGGGCAAGACTCATGCTATCTGCTAAATAAATAGACGGGGATCGATCACTCACTGGCATGGCGTCACACGGTGTGTTTATGAAATACTTGGTTTTCTTGTTCATACAGGCCCTCACGACTTGATTCTTGGATAAGACTGCAAATGCATGGCGTCCTTACTTTTAGACCTTGTCTCTCCTGCTCTGCGTGACGATTTGTGTTGTGTGATAGTAAATGTTGCCAAATGTTCATGACACAAGTAGCGCAAATAACCCAAAATCAAGGTACGAACAGCACTGTAAAGCTGAGGAGGTACGTTTGCGCGCACTCCATCTTCTTTCCTCCTACTAATTAGAGCCACTTATACCGGTCACGCATCTTATGTGAAACGCTGTCAAGACATAAACACATTTCAACTAGGGACAACGTCATCTAAGAGGTTGGCTGATGGCATCTAATGGCGCATGAGCTTTGAGTATGGTGGCTATTGTGGGCAAGGCAGCGTTCTTGGCCGAGGCTGTATGGCATCATGTCAGACCCCCTGCAGTAGGTTGGCCCCCGCGTGCTGGAGGCTTTGAGTTTGATCATCAGCTCGGGGACCTACTGCAGCAGGGGTCTTGGAGCAATAGGGTTGTGGAGTCGTTGGAGGCGGAGATAAACAATGATCGTCGAGGGCTTGCAGGGCTGCGGATCAGCATATCCATAGCCGTTGTCATGTGCAGAGAGACGGCCTTCTGGCTAGTTTCCCGTACATTCACTTGTTGTGAGCCCTGTGGTTGCTTACAACGCTGCTTTGACCTACTTGTAGTAAATGTTTACCCATGATTTAGACCACCTCTAACTTCAGTAAACTTGGTACTTTCCACTTATACACCCCAGCCATGGGCAAGCTGCACAACCTCTCCAGACTATCGAGAACACGAGCCCAGCAAGCATTAATTTCGTGCGAAACACTAATGGGGCGTGATACGGCTCTCATCGGCAAGCTCTTCCAGCCCAAACCCTCTGCAGGGCATTGCATCCATCCAAGGAAACAGCCTGATGATCTTCCCATCAACTGCCAGGGCAATCAACAGCCATCCAATAGGCTAGCATCGAACTCGATGGTCCCCGAATGTAACCCGGCAAGTGTCTTCCATTTCGTTGTTCCTTGGCTGGCCGGGGTCCACTATAGCGAGCCCGCTCGGTCGTTTTTGGACCCCGATTTGTGTCATTATGATCAGAGCACCGCCATTTTGCGATCTTCCTGTATTCAGAGTTCATTGCTTGTCCCGCCGGAAAGCGAAGGAACGAAACTGAGTTTCTCTGGCCGCCGTTGGTGCTTTGTTGGACATTTGGCGCTGTTGGTATGCGATCGGGTAGAGGACGATGCTTTGGCAATGCCTCTGCGGAGTGATAAGGATATGTAGGAGAACTAATTATGTGTAAGATGTAGCTTATACAAGCCGTCGTATTCACGTAGCTTGAAGTATTTGAGCAAGATATACTTAGGTCCTAGTTTCAGCCACCAAATTGAGTCTTGTGCTGTCGCGTGATGTGTATCGTGTTCCTCCACTTCTTCATATCACTTGGCTTCCAGAAGATCTCCGCCCCCAGTATCAGCTCCTGCAGTGGCGACTATAATCACTCCGTATGAATCCTTTGCGCCTCTGCCAACTGCCCCTTTTGGTAGTCGCTAGGAAGGGTGAACGGCGACCTTGATGATCGTCCAAGTTCGTCCCCATGGCAAGTCCATGAACTGGACAGGCACTGCCCTGTTTGGCTGAAAGCGCTTGTTTCGCAGTTGCCCGACGTGGAACAGGTAATGTCTATAAAGAACGAGACTCGTCCAGGCCTTGAAGCAATACACTCCAAACGCCAGACTACCAGACTCTTACACCATGCTGTCCAACATGAAGGCCCTTGCTGCCCTCTTTCTCTTCAACTCCTTTTCTCGGATTTTAGTTGAGTCGAGCCCATTCGACGGCGTCAATCCTTCTACCGTCCATTGCGATGCCGAATACCTCAACGACGCAGGTGCCCAGTCGGCTGACCGTTGGGCTGCGGCCGGCGCGGAACAGGCCTTCGAGGAAGCAACCGTTCAATGGGGCTGGTACCAAGGCACTTCTGATGCCGGAAGACTTACTTTCAGCGAGTTCATTGGAAACTCGTTCAACTCCAAGGACTTGATGGTCTGCCAGAACATGGGCGACGGTCCGTGTGAGAGCACAATGACCTGCTCTGAAGTCAACCAACCAGCCGGGTATGAAGAAGTGGACAGAGAGGACGATTCCAGTACTGATACTTGTCATAGGTTTCTCATCCTGAATTCTTTCGTTTCACTACACGTGGTGGGTCCCCGTTGCGCGCTTCAATCATTTGGTATACTAATCGAAGTCCTTTCTGCCAGATGCGCCGGAATGTCTACGAAGGCCTACAGAACGGAATGAACGAGATGCAAAATGAACTGGGCCGCTTCCAAGAGACTTTTGCTCCCGAGGCGGAGCCTAAGAAAGCAAACGGTTGGATCACAGATATGATTACCGTCTTCCAATTCATCGTCGGCATTGGGTCCGCATACGCGTGGAACGTTGGTAAGTCTTCACTCTCGGTTGCTTGGAACACGGACACACCGACCTGACATGCACAAAAAGCGGCCAAGGAAGCTGCCATCATCGCGAACGCGAACTATCATGCCTTTGCCGCAGAGTCTGTCAACGCAGCTATCGGCATGGCTTTCACGGTTGGAAAAAACCACCTTCCTACGTACGTTGCCGTTGGCTAGCTCTGCTACAATAGAGGCTTTGGATCTCAGTTGACAATTATCTAGCGCTTCTGAAACCCATAATGACCTCTCCCTTGGAATGGGCACTCTCTTCGAGGCGTGGATCGACGCCGAGCTCGAATTCTTGAACGAGCTGTTCAACGGCACCAACGAGTCCGTCGCCACTCTGGAAGGGTTGGTGAAGGACGGCCTGGCTCTCGAGATCACCCGAGACCTGGACCTCGGCGACTTCGTGAATGTGGCTCAGAAGATCATGTACACGCAGCTCATGCCGACTGCCTGGAAGATCTCATCCAAGAGCATCGATGCCCTTCCGAACAAGATGGCACCAATGATTATGTGAGCATCTACCAGAACCAGTGTGTGATTTCGGCTGCTGATATGTGATTGATAGGATGGTGCCGGATGACTGTGTCAAAGATGGTGATGGCTTGAACATGTATCTTAACGAGGACGATGCCGGGAAGATGGCAGTCTGTCACGACGGCCATACCTTCTATTTGGGCTACCCAGCCTTTTCAATGATGGTGAGAGCGCCGGAAGGAAAGGGAGCCGCCAAGACCATGTTCGAGTTCAGGCCTCTGCCCGGTGGAACGACGGACGAGCTCGACGGCACGAAATGGGGCGGCGTGACGCTTGAAGACCTCGTCATCAGCGCCTACGAAGGATGGCGCCTGAACGGCGGCAAGGGCGGCTATGAGATCCCGGAAGATTCCAAGGCAATCGACGGCCTGGGCACCCAGGGCGGCCTCATCATGGAGAAGGGCATTCAGACGCCAGGCTTCTCCAAGATCCCAATCTGCACTCCAGACAGGGCTTTGAGCGCGGCTTTCGACTGGGTGGCCTCCCAGTTCTTTGACATGCTCGACGACGACGACGCTCAGAAGTTCCCCTGCGGCGATGGCACCCCGATGGAGTGGGAGATGGCGGATTGGGGGTACTAGGATGTATTTGAGGGTACATCGCCCGGTTTGCCTGGCTACTCATGTCCTTCTGCAAACATCCCGTCCTCGATCAAGACTTCTAGGGGGGTCCGTCATGGCAAGTTAGTGATGCTGGTCGATAGTGATGAGGGATGAGGTGTATATTCGTCAGTTGTCCTCCATGCTTTGGCTCTGCAGTTCCTCCTTTCAAAATGTTCAGATCAGCAAACCATCACAGTCTTGTAATCCACAAATCTCTTGACACTTAGAGATTGGGTATCGTCTCCCCTTTCGAGTGACATATAGTCGTCCCGCGCCACGCCCTCTACTCCCTCGTCGATGACGACGGTGCACTCGCCCGTGTTTCTCTTAGAGCTACCGCCAACCGGTATCGGTGCTGTACAGACGATGTCGACGGGGACTTCCAGCGTCGACAACATTTTCGCGGGACCTTATTGCATTGATCGGAGGAGGCCTTCTGGGCTCATCCGAAGGCAAAACGTTAGGAAAGTTTCCGAGGCTAAAAACCCTGTGGCCGATATTTTTGCCAAAAGAATTAAAGGCGTCGCTCAATGAAAAAAGGTATCTGGTCTGAAATTCATGTCTAAATCGCTTTCATCTAGTTAAGCCGTAAATCAGGCGCACATCCCTTACCCCTACCAACCCCCAAAGACCAACGTAAACAAGAACTCCGCACTTGGATCCATGTCTCCCTAGAGACAAACTCATCGCGTAGCGGCAATGGCATCGTCCAGAATATCCAGACCCTTGTTGATCTCCTCATCCGTAATCGTCAGGCTGGGCACGAATCGCAGCACGTTGGTGCCGGCAGTGATGATGAGCAGACCCCGCTCACGAGCCGCCTTGATGATGGAGCTCGGGTCCTCGGAGAGCTGAAGACCCAGGATTAGGCCGCGGCCACGGGTCTCCTTGACGAGATCGGGGTATTTGGCCTTCAACTTGGTGAAGCGGTCCTGGAAGACCTTGGACCGGGCCAGAACAGTGTCTTTGAGGCTTTGCTCGGAGAGGCGGCCGACGATGTAGTGAGCCAGGCGAGACGCCAGAGGGTTACCGCCGAAGGTGGTGCCGTGATCGCCAACCTTCATCTTGTCGGCTACGTCCTGGGTGACGATGACGGCGCCGATGGGGAAGCCGTTGCCGAGCGCCTTGGCAGTGGTGAGGACGTCGGGGTGAGCTTCCTTGGGGAGGTTACCGTGGGCCCAGAAGGTGCCCGTTCGGGACAGGCCGCACTGGATCTCGTCGTAGATGAGGACGGCGTCGACCTCTCGGCATCGCTTAGCGAGGGCAATGAGGAACTCGTCATTCGCAGCAATGAGACCGCCCTCGCCTTGGATAGGCTCAACAATGACACCGCAGGTCTTCTCCGTCACCAGGTCGTTGATGGCGGCAACGTCGTTGTATGTGCCGACCTTGAAGCCAGGAACCATGGGTGCGAAGGGCTGCTGGTACTTGGGGTTGGGAGTGGCCGACAGACTGCCCATGGTCCGGCCATGAAAGCCATTCTGGAAGGAGACAATCTCGTGCTTGTCGCCTGAGGGATCGACAATCTTTCCGGCCTTCCTGGCGAACTTGATGGCCGCCTCGTTGGCCTCGGATCCCGAGTTGCAGACGAAGACCGACGCCGCGTTGTGCATGCCACCCGACTCAACCGTCTTCTCGACCAGCAGCTTAGACAGGGCACCGGTCCAGGGGTTGTAGTACAGGTTGGAGGCGTGAACGAGTTCCTTAGCCTGCAAGAACGGACTGATTAGTATTGCTGCTTATAACTTCAAACTGAGGATAAGGCTCTAGACTCACCTGCTCGGCTAAGATCCTGGTGAACTCGGGGTCACAGTGTCCGAGGCCGTTGACGGCGATACCGGCAGTGAAGTCGAGGTACTTGCGGTCCTCGATATCCCACAGCCACGAGCCCTCACCCTTGATGAAGACGGGCGGCGGTCGAGCGTACGTAGCGACCATGTAGGGGGCATGCTCGTTGACAATGGCGGCACTGCGCGAGCCCGGAGCCGGATCGGCGTTCGGCAACGAGGCGAGACCGCGGCGGGCGATTCGGGGGCGGACAACGGCGCGGGCGTTGGCCAGAGGCGCCAATCGGCATCGGAGGGGGAGTCGCAGAGCCATGGCTTCGGAGGATGATCGCCGCGCAACGGGATTGACTTGGTCGAGGGAGGTGAGAAGTTGAGGACTTGCAGAAGTGGGATCTAAGTGGGCGGGCTTAGAGTTGGAGGGGTGGGCTGGAGAATATTTATTGTTTCGCTATCGATAACACTCCGCTATCGCAGTTGGTGCGTCACTTGTGCCGCCGATCTACACATGCTTTTTGGAGTCACGTTGCTAGGTACTAGTATTAGAGAGTCACTTCCTCTTTGTTACCTTTATATGCCCTAGTACTCGATCGCAGTCAATTGAGGCCTTTTCGACGGTTCAATTGACTCATTACATTACTTGAAAGACTCGATCAAACAAGCTATTTTCGCTACTTTTGTTGAGGGGCCAGGCTAGGAGTCACGTCCACTGTCTCAACCCCCACCTGTGCTGCCATCTCGACCGCATTAGGTCGGGGGTGCATGGACGAGACCGCTGGGCACGGGTAAATATCGTGGGTGCGAACTAGGATGGTGATGACTATGGATCGCTGACGATTTGCAATTTGATTAACCTTGCAAGCCTCCCGCACGTGAGTCGTAGCCTCACGCTTCTTTCTTGTTAACTCGTCCTCATAGGGACTCCCTTGCTATACGTCTACACTTCGGGTCGCTCAGACAGAAAACCCACTTCCTATGACAGAATTAAAAGGCAACAGTCATCATAGTGTCCTCAGTTGCCCGGACGAGACGATGATGGACCTGTAGCAAGGGCAAATAGGCTCCAATGGATCCAGGGCGTGTGATGCCAAGTACAGAGAAAGAAGCAAGACCGATCATCGAGGATCGCCAAACCTAGGTACTTGTGTCAAAATATTCAAGATTCATGCATTAGTATACAGCCAGTGGCGCTGGCCACTGGTCACCCAAAAACACCTTCCGTCTAACTTAGGTCCGTCTGTCAACCTTCCTGTCCTAGTCCACCAACTGCCGCCCGCTCCCCCACGAAGCTTCATCTCTAGCTCAGAGTTCAACTTCCAGGCTCAACTCCCCGAGTGAGGATACGGAGTCAAGCGGACAGCCACACACGGGGGAAGCCGCGATACCCTGGAAGTATCAAGTCACTTGGTGACCAGACAGATCTCCAAGCCCATGGTTGATCGTGTTGCCTGGTCGCCTGAACCTGGGAAAATGGCCAAAGCAAATTTACCAGCTCTGCACCCCTATCAAACCGCACTATAACCTCCCCGACTTCCAGTGCCCTGAACAGTGTTCAAAACCCGACGAACCCAATCCTTCAGCAGGTATGGAACGTCGCGGATGCTATCGCTGTGAGGGAGCAGGTCCCATCCTCGAGCACCGTAGCGGTTGTAATTCAACCAGCTTGAGAATACCAGGTAAGCAGCAATGCCAAGGAACGCCCTGAGATCAAGTTAGTGTATGCCATCAGTGGGAGTCTTGGAGCGGAACTCACACAATAACGAACCAGGTGAAGAAGCCCCAATGGGTGCTGTCGTCTCCACCATCATCATCACCCTCCTCTCGCTTCTCGCAAGCATACTTGGTGTACCATGTCAAGCGCAGGATATCAGCGTCCTTCTCGGATGTGTAGCCATCCCAGATGAGGGAAGCGTTCTCGTTCTTTAGCTGGTGCTCCTGAGAGAGGTCCTCGTCGCCGTCCTTGTCTTTGTCTCCATCCTCCTTCTTCCCATCATCATTGCCTTTATCGCCGTCCTCTTTCTTGTCGCCATCTTCTTTGTCACCATCCTCTTTCTTGTCGCCGTCCTCTTTCTTCTCCTCATCTCCTCGGAGCCGCAACTTGGTGTAACTGTCCTCCGAAGTCCATTCACCCTCGGTTCCTGTCTTGTTGCGGTCGCAAATGAATTCAATGATGGCCTTCTGGGCTCGATCCTCCTTGGCCGAGCCACCAATAGGGTGGTGCTTGCCGCCCATGAGAACTAATCGCAGGCCTTCTTTCTGGGAGTCCGAAGTAGAGTCGCTCGTCTTCAGTCTTGTCACGCTGAAGTCGAAACGCGTACCGCCGTAATTTTCGAGAGCTCCCGCCATCGCATTAATGTCCAGGATGGTATCCATTTCGTCCTCGTCCTTCAGGAGGCGCGTGATCGCGCACACTGGAACTCGTCAGCACTTTGCCTATCCACCTTGGGGACGAGAAACCCACCCCTTGTGCCGTTCGGACATCTCTCTCCCTTCTTGGCCTTTCCGAGCGTCAGTGGTCCACAGACGTCCAGAGTGTATGTGGTGTTCAGGTGCGAGGGAGGGCTCGATTCGTAACGCGTCGTGACCACGGAGTGCGGCCCCTTCAGCTTCGACAGATCGAAGCTATGGCCATCAACCCGGATATTATCGCATGTTAGCGAGGCCAGTCCTAGCACTGGCGCGACCAGTACTGGAAGCAGCAGTGCCGATAATTGTGACGGATGCATCGAGGAGGCGCGGCGAAGTCAGGATGTGAGAAGATAAGACGGTCGTTGGCTGTCACAGCCGGGGCCAGGGGGCGAGGCGGATAAGATGGAATCGTAGAGGAAGTACTGGACGCGAGGAAAGGGACTTTTATTGTAAGAATGTCCGGCTCGTGTCGTCAAGGAGGTGCGTGATGAAATGGTCACGCTGCCTAGAGCTATCACGGGTTGGGGTGGACATCAACCAAGCTTCCTGTCCAGGCGGTTGTGTCATCACTGCATGCGACGGCAACATTTGGGCACGTGACCACTCACGAGCCACCTTCAAGTTCAACTAGTCCCTTGTGTGCCTCAGACTAGTTCCTACGGCTACCCCCATTACGCAAGGTCGTCAACTACTAGTCTACTTCGTATTATTCGTTTATTCGTAGGTAAGCAGGTACTACGAAGGCACGTAGTGATGAACGTCTGGAAACACATGAGGCAGCTGGACAATGATGATTCCTAACACAACTTATTGGTATGGTACACTTGATTCCCAGCCTGAGCCTAAACGCCATGTATGACCGACGCTTCCATCTCAACCTTGTAAAGACCAACACCCGATCATCCCCCCCAAGAAAGTGCATCCATGAGATATCCCTGTCCTGACTCAAAAGAATTCCGCGGGGTATAAACAACCATGCCCGAACTTGAAAACTGAGGCGAAATCACAAAACGTTACCATCCCCTTAACTCCAAATCCCCATCCTATCCGTCGTTCCATCAACTCCGATCGCTAGAACCATCAGAATGGGCGCCCTACATCCCCTGATGACCCATCATTCCGTTCATCCCCTGCATCTGCTGCTGTTGCATTTGTTGTTGTTGCATCTGCATTTGCTGCTGTTGCTGCTGCTGCATCAACATCTGTTGCTGCTGCGCCCTACGCTGAGCAAGGTTTTGTTGGAAGAGGTGCGTAGCCTGTGCTATCGACGTTTGCTTCACCTTTTCCATGACTTCTGGGGGAATGCGCTCCAGTCCTCCATGCTTAGAGGCAAGGGTTTGCAGCATCTTTTGATACAAGACCCGAGCTTGGTTCTGAATCTGGAGCTGCACAGGATTTCCACCCATTTGTTGCTGTTGGGGTTGCTGCTGAGGTTGCTGCTGCTGTTGCTGCTGCTGTTGCTGCTGCTGCTGTTGCTGTTGCTGTTGCTGTTGCTGTTGCTGCTGCTGTTGCTGCTGTTGCTGCTGCTGCTGTATTGCCGCAAGAGCCTGCAGGTTCATGTTGTTACCGTTCATCATTTGGCCGCTGACTTGGCGCTGCATAGGGTTGCCCATCTGACCGCCCATCTGATTCATTCGTTGCATTTGCTGCTGTAGCTGCGCTTGCATTTGAGGCGTCATCTGGCGCATTTGACTCCCTTGCATATTCTGAAGCTGCTGAGCATACTGCTGCGCGAGTTGCTGCTGGTTCATCATGCCACCTTGCTGCTGTTGCTGCTGTTGTTGCTGCTGCTGCTGTTGTTGCTGCTGCTGCTGCTGGTGTTGCTGCTGCTGTTGCTGCAACAGCATTTGTCGCTGCATCATCTGCATCATCTGCTGCTGCTGCTGAGGTGACATAGCCTGGCCGTTCATGTTGCCATTAGCAACACCATTCTGCATCGCGGCTAATTGTTGTTGCTGTGCAATAGCTCGTTGCTGTGCCGCCATATGGGCAATAACTTGCGGATTGGTTTGCTGGCCCATAGCCTGGTTGTTCATCATCATGGCTTGTGCTTGTCCCATCTGGGAGTTCTGGGCCATCATGTTAGGAGGTGGACTAGCCTGAGTCATGCGAGGAGTCGCAACCATGGCGGGCCGATTGATTGGCGTTCCGTGCGGGATGTTGGGTGTTGAATGAGGAATACGCGGTGTTCCAGACGGGTGGCTCTGCTGGCTGCCCCGTGAAGACATGTTATGGGCCATTGGGACGGACATAGGGTGGTTCTGAACCACCGAAGAAGGTCTAGGAGGGCTGGCCGCCACACCGGAGTTTGTCTGCTGCATTGGGACGCTACCGACCATAGGAGAGGACATGTTTTGAGGCGTTCCTTGTCTGGCCACAGGTGAAGAAGCAGGAGGTTGAGAGATCTGAGCCTGGAAACGCGGTTGTGCTTGTGCAGTCATACCGTTAGTCACAGGTGTAGGCGTTACGCCAGCCCCATTTGACATGTTGTTGGCCATTGCTCCGTTCTGAACAGGATGAGCGTGCTGTGGCTGAGCCATGTTTGGTCTTTGGGCATTTTGATTGCTTGGCGTCGACGCGGCTGCCCGCGCCTGTCGGACTGCTTCTGCCTGTCGCTGAGCTGCCTCTCTTGCAGTAGCGGCTTCCCGCCTATTGCGTTCTTGCTCCGCTGCCTGCTGCCTTTGTGCCAAGAGCAATGCTTCTTGCTGCTGCTGCTGTTGTTGTTGCTGTTGTTGCTGTTGCTGCTGTTGCTGCTGCTGTCTCTGTTGCTGCAATCTTCGGTCGTTCTCCAGCTGCTTGATCTTCTCCTGCTCCTTCTTCTCGGCATGCTCTCGTTTGATGTCCGCAATGACCTGGAAACGCTCGAATCGAGGTTCGAATGTTGCCGCACCGTTTTGAGCATCTCCATCCGCTGCTCCACCACTCTGAGCACCTGCAGCACTGGACGACAGACGTTCGTCCAAGACGAGCATATAACGTTCTTGTTCGGCGGCTGCCGCCTCGTCGGCCGCCATCTCAGCAACAGTCCTCTTACGAGTCTTTGGCTGCGGTGGTGGTTCTGAGTGCTTGGGGTGGGACATAGCCTCGAGGAGTGCGATTGTTTCTTCCGCATTCTTCGTCGGCTCCAGCATCAGCGGCGCATTTGTAGCCAGAAGAATCTGGCCCTCCACTTCATGAATATTGTTCCCGTCTACTTCCATCTTCTCTCGCTTCTGGCGCTTCGCCGGGGGCGGCATGTTCGCGGCAGTTGGTGTCGGCGGGACTAAGGATATCGGGGTCGAAGGTGGAACAAGACCCAGGGCGTCGTTCGCTCCCTTTGGAGTCGCTGCCTTGATGAGAAGATCCATCTGGAGGCTTTCAGGAGTTGGATGTAAGACGACGGTAAAGACTTTGGGTTTTGAAGACACTTTTCCCTTTGGGCCATCGGGGGTGGCAGGCGGTGCTGTTATGCTGTCTTTGTCCTTCTCTTCTGCAACCTTGTCCTTTGCTTCCTCCTCCGCTTTGACGTTGCCATCCGTGTTTGATAAACTGTCTTTGGGGAAAGGGACATAAGGAGAAGGCGTCAAGCACTGATTGTAGTTGTGTATAGACGAGGCTACCACAGTACTTGTTGTAGTCGGGCGCGCAATCTCTTTTTTCTGGGCAACGGATTTATGGTCGTGTACTTGAACGATGAGGCAACCATCATAGAAAGTCACCCCAGCCTCGGTGAAGTATGAAAGAAGGTCGTGCGGAACGGTCCGGCTCCTGACGTGGTCGAGGAAGAGTCTCATCGGAGATTTGTATTGGAACATGCCATCCTGCTTGTCGAATCGGAAGTGCGTTGCATACATGTGAACAATGAGTGAAGGGGGGCGGCCGGCGTGTTTCTTCAGAATATACGAGTCGGTGACAACCGCAAGATGTTAGCTTCACGTCCGTGACTGAATCTCGAGCCAAAGACCATACCATATGGTGGGGGCTCCTTATCGTGTGTTGACATATCAGCCAGCATAGATGCTGAGCGGAGCCCAGCACTGTTCCTCGAGTTCCTACCGAGTATTTGAGATGAAGTTTCCCGGCGTGCTCGGTTGACGGGTCGGACGGTCGACGCGGTTATCGCCCGCTCGCTTGCGGAATGGGGGGGTTGTTTCGCGCTCAGCGGAGGCTTTTTGGCGGACATTAAGGGAGAAGGCGAGTTCTTAGCCGAGGGAATAGCCCCATTCGTCTGGATCCCCGGTGGGATAGGGCGCTTGATCTTGTTGGCAGCATTGTGATGGACAACTGGTCCAACAGGCGCCATGATTTGGGGTTCGCGCTGCGCAGATAGCGCAGCAACAATGATATTTCTAGGCCTCTCTATCCACAGGGTATCAATCAAACCATCACCTCAAGGCGCAAACATCGATATCGAATTCGCAATGGCGCGACGTGGAAGTCGAGGTCGAGTCGGATCGGGCGAGGGTTGTCGTTGGTCGCACGTCGGCTGGAGTTATGCGGAGAAGGCCGAGGTGCTTCGGCGCGCGGGACGTGCAGCACTGCGCGGGTCAGGAGAGATAGAAATAATACATGGGCAAATGCCGAAATAATGCGAAACGCACAGCCCTGAGCAATGAGAGGAGTGCGCGATGGGCTTGAAGTTGAACGTCCGTTGATGCTGTATGTCGAGTGTCGCCGCATCACGGGTGTGGCTCCTGACGTGAGGGCGCTGACGCTTTGGGCAAGATCACGTGACCGTCTCTAGGTTCCGAATAACGCCTTGTCGGCGCCGGCGGATATGGTTTGCCAACGCAGGATTTTTTTTTCTTAGGAAGGGGAGGCAAAGGAAAATAGAACGCAAAAGAGGTTTGACAATGAGTGTTTTCTTATTGCGCCAATCAGTCATGGTATTCAGATGATCACAGTCACGCACGGGTGTTGCAGCGCAGCTCCAACCATTGCTGGCCTGTAGGAGTCGGCGACACTTCAAGGGCATCGTCTCGTGTGCAAATATCCGCAAAGGTAGAAGAAACGTCAAACTATCATGTCAAGCAAACACTAGAATAGAGCTAGCAATGATGAGATAGTGTTGCGGCAACTTCGTAAGCGCAGAGGGCGTCACCACCGGGTGATAATACTGGCAAGGGAGATGTTCTGCCAGTAACAACACTCTTGACGATTGAGCAAAGCAATACCCTCCAGTACCTAACCCTTATTTCCAACTTTGCGACTCATATACGAAATATCAAGCTTCATGGTATCTTCCACCAGATTCGTTAAAAGCCATTTCGGCCCTCACTCCTGGCCCTGAACCCGACGCGTCCAGTCATCATTCACACGCATCCCATCCACAACAATAATACCTCGGCCACGGCCAACCCGCTCTGTCCGCTGCCACCAAACTTCAGTCTTGCCAGCCCTCTCAGCTTCCGACTCACTATCAGCGAGACCTCCTGAGCCGCCGTCCGCTCCGACAACGAGGATGACGTCATGGCGAAGCCAAGTCTGCAGGTTCGTGATAATGCTGCCATCATCGCCAGAGAGCGATTCCTGAAGGTAGATGACCTCGGGCTTCAGATGGCGAAGAATATGGACATGGCCGTTGGGAGTGGTGAAAGGAAGAACCATAGTCTCCTTCTCCACAATTCCCAAGGCCTCAGAGTAGACGGCATTGAACGCAGGGCTTGACGAACCGCTAGGAAAGATCAGTAAACATGAGATGGCGTGGAATCAAGGGCTGCCTACAGTGGGTTCTTCGACTCCTCGCCAGGGGTAACTTGATCGTGACCGATGTTAGAAAATGACGAGCTCAGCGAAGGAGGCGGAAGGTTACTCGTAGCAGTATCCGTTGTCGTATCCTTCAAACCTGGAGCGTAAATTAAAACAAACAACTTGATCTGCGAGAAATCATTGTGTCGAGGAATGTGCGACAAGATGGACTACGAATCCAAGTTAGTAAAGAAAGCAGTTGTATATCAGTCATACTAACCGCATGTTCGTGGAATCCATCATCGCCTTCGAAGGAAGACTCCGCATCAGCAGACACCACAATGGCAACAGTCTTGCGCTTCTTGCCACCGCTGATGGCAGATGGGGATGCCGGCGTTGGCGGGGCCCGCTCCTGTCGCGCATCCGCCTCCTCAGACCAAGGGTTGCTCTCGCTGTAGGGACTCTTATCCTCTTCGCGAATTGAAGCCAACGCCTTTCCCATCACTGCGCCAGCGGCTGCAACGCCAGCCGCGACCGTCTTTCCCGTCGAGTCGAAGAACTGTTGCGGGCTGGGAGTTCGTCGCAGTGCGCCCGACATTCGGGAACCCCATCCCGCGCCACTCGCCTCCTCTTCCACTGCTGTTATCCCATGGCTCTGTTCTTCTGGTCGCGGTGGCTTCTCAGGCCCATCGATGTCCCTCGAGCCATGGGCTTGATGATCCCCACCGTAATCCGCGTTGTCGTAATCCAGGCCTGCCATGTGTTCCGCTTCCTCATCCTCATCCTTTCGCTGGCTCCATACCCAAGCTGCCACACCCACGGTCGCAACCGTGAGAGTAACAGCAAGCGGAACCCAGTGGCTCCAGACTCCCTGTCGCGAACGCGACGATCGGTGATCGGGCGACATTTACGCAACGTCCTGTCGCATCGCTTTGTAGAGGGGACGGCGGCGGCGGCAGCAGGCGGCAGGGGGTGGAATGGCCTCGTCGAGTCGTCGAGCTGGGAGCGGCGATTGTGTCTTTGATGGTGCCTAGGTAACCGTGACAGGCTGCGTCGTTGTGTCGAGAAGAGAATCCTGTGGCTGGATTCGGCTCGTCGTTAAGTCGCGGTGGCTGGTATCACCAACATCAACAACAGGTGGAGCTGGGGGAGCTGGGCATCACCCCCCAGCAACCCAGTCAGCAGCACCCGAGGTCCAGTGCATAGCTCAGGGGCTGGTTGACAGGGGCTGATTGGCAGGGGCTTGTGGAGTATTGAATATCCGCGCCGAGGTGGATAAGGCCGTAAGCACGTGAATGACGAATGGGAATGAAATGGGCTGTGGCTGGTGAGACACGCTCAGCCACATGTGGGACACTTCTCTTTTCCGATGCCTTGGCGGGTGTTTTGTGGTGACTCTTCACATCCAACTCTGTGAAAACGGTTCAACAAAAGCTTACAACGAAGCACCAGCTGTTCACCTTAACCGCTATACCATTTCGGTGTGTGCTTGACAGCTTTCAAGGACCCTTACCCCGCGGGGCCCCGCCTGCACCAGATCTACGACCCTGGTTTCACTCATCGCCATGCCCCACGCTGTGTCGATGCCCTCAACCGGGCTTCAAGCCCTCATCCTTTGTGGGCCGGGCTCATCATTCCCGACTTTCACCTCCAATCCCGATGAGAACCCCAAGGCGCTTCTACCAATTGCCAATCGGCCCATGGTCTGGTATCCTATCGACTTCTGTTACCGCATGGGAGTTACGGGTGAGTCAACCCCGCCAAGTACCCTGGAGTGGGAAGGGTTTCTGCCAAGCCTGGACCATATACCCCAACTCTACAACCTCTCCATCATGTTACCTAACCCGATCCGCCTTCTTGTTGGGTTTCTGAAGTCATAGGAGCTGGTTCGGGACGACACAAATGCCCAGGACTACGCTAACTCCTGGTAGACATCACTTTGATTTGCCCTCCGACAGCTTCAGCGGCTATCAAAACCGCACTAAATACCAATCTTTATCTGACTGGACTGCCCCTACCGCGGCCTGATATCCTAGCGCCTGCAGATCTTGATCAGAACACTGGCACGGCTGACATTCTGAGATTACCGGAAGTCAGAGATCTCATCACGGGTGATTTTATTGTTCTCCCGTGTGATCTGGTCTGCGAACTTGGAGGAGAGAAGCTTCTGCAGGCTTGGATGGTCAAGTCAGCTAGTCTCACCGACCTATTGGATACTGCCAGGCTGTCCAACGGACACCGATCACTCCACAGCGGAGGACTTGGAGTGTGGTATGACTCGAAAGCAACCACGCCTGTCAAGAAAGAGAGCACCGACTTCATCGCAACAACGCCCTTGCCGTCGTCTCCTGTCACCCCCCCAAAGGGTTCCCTGTTCCAGAGTCTCTCCAATGTCGTCTACTCTATGCCTACGGACTCCCTAAATGACCTCACGGAGGACAAGAAAGGCCTCCCTATCCGGCACGGACTTCTGAGGGCACACTCTCGCATTCGAATGTTCACCAACCACCGGGATGCACACATCTACATTTTCCCCCGATGGGTTTTGGATTTTGTCAAGGAGAACGACCGCCTAGAAAGCATTGGTGAGGATGTAATTGGATGGTGGGCGAAGGCCGGCTGGCAGGCCGGCCTGGCCGAGAAGCTTCAAATGCGAACAGTTTGTGGACATGGTCGGGTGGATGACGAAACAGAGGCCCCCCTCGACGGTCTTGCATCGCCGGGGGATCACAGTCCTATCGGAGAGACAGCATCCCCAGATAAGGCTTTGTCCGGCGCCGGTGCCAATGAGAGTGCAGAGTCGAGCACTTCAGAGCAGGAAACTTCGGCAACAAAATCACCAAAGTTCGAGGTGCCGCCAATCCTTGCCTACGTCCATTCTTCCCAGGGTACGGCATCAACCATTCGACGCGTGGATACAGCACCACTACTACTTGCCATCTCTTTACAGCTAGCTAAACTTCCTTCTCTTGAAGAGACTGGCATCGAGTCAGCATCGCCTTTCGCCCACGCCAGGAAGGTCGCTTATCCAGAAGGCGTAAAACCTCGCACCACCATCACTAAGCAGGATAGTCTGATCGCCGAGAACGTCACCGTTGAAGAGAAGACCTCCATCAAGGAGTCTGTTGTGGGGGCTAACTCTCAGATCAACGAGGGCGCCAAGTTGTTCCAGTGTCTCTTGATGGAAGGTGTCACTATTGGCAAGGCCTGCAAGCTGACGCGATGCATCTTGGGAAAGAGATGCGTTATCGGCGATGGCTCTGTCTTGACTGACTGTGAGGTGCAAGAGAATCTCCTCGTCGAGGCCAAGAGTACGTGGTATTTCCCCAATCTTTGCATGTGCATCCTGCTAATCGCTTCCTGCTTTTTTTCTTTCTATAGCCGAGGACAAGGACAACAAGCTCATGAGCTCTGAAGGTCTGGAAGCTACGGAGGCGGAGATGGATGAGGTACTCCAGGACTTGGAAAACGAAGACCGCCTGGCCGAAGAGGCAGTAACGGATTAACCCCATAGAGCCGTGGCCAATCGTGCTAATCAAATCACCTCAAAATCGTCACGGTCCTCTCGTTGCCTGAAAATCGATAGCTCTGTCGCTGTAAGCCGATACGGGCTGCGATCTGACGTGGTATCACATTAATAGCCTATCACCTTACACCCCATCCCTGCCGGAATCTCAATCCAACAAGAGTGCAAGACAGCGCGATCGGGTCGTTTGCGCCCAAGTTCCACCAGAGTTGAAACTCGGTGCATATGCACATCGAGTGGTACAGCACTCTGTTTGCTCTCTCAACCTTCGATCCCGGAGCTTTTGCTCAATATTTTGCCCCTGCGACCCTGAACGTGGCATCGATCACACGGTCGGCGCATCGATTTGAGCTACTGATTGGACAGCCACCGTCAATATTTGGTGTAGCCTCAGGTAACACCGATGATCTTTCCAGAAGTCAATGTGATCTGATGTATCCTTGATGGGCTCGTGAGATACAGTACAACCAAGACTGTATCAAGGTCACAGTACCGGAGAGGGATTCCCTTACTTTCGTGGGTAAATGTCAAGCCCCAGCCTTGGGGACTTGGTCTTCTCAACTCAAGTTGGGGAGGTACATTTCAAGTGTCTTTGATGGTTCATAATGTTTGAGGGTACGGCATGCCTTTACTCGCTAAGTCCTTCTTCGCTGGATCGTTAGTCGTGAGCTGCCCGCGGTTGGTCTGGATGACCAACATGGAGTGGCCAACTTAGGAAAGCTGAAAGCGCCATGAAATTTGGTCTGGTTTTCACCCAATAGTTACAATTCAAACATATCCGTCGAGGTACATTGTTGTATTCGAGCCTTCCGCAAATCTTCGTATGAATTGGGACGTGCTAGCCGCCATGTGCCTCATCGCGGTAAAGGTGAGGAAAGGGTCATGTGCGTTCGCATCCAGAGGCCGGCATGTGCTATGTGGCTAACGGTCAGCTGGGCTCAACCCCAAGTCGATCAGCTCGTATTTCTTACCTCTGTCACTTCTGCGGCTTTGGCAGGTGAGGGTCAGCAAGTTTGTGGCTTTCGATCATGCATGTCTCCGATATATCCCCTCGATCCGGCAATGCCTTGTTCTTCTTGACCGGGCAATCGGGACCGCGATCGCAACGAGTAATGAACTGTTTGTGGTCTGGCCGTCGGCAAGAGAAACTAACTCTCCAAATCGTGTATATACTGGAGGAGGGGCGTCCGGAACGACGTGTGAAGCATGAGACTGCAGTGTATATGCTGCTCTGGGGGGCTTGATATTCATGCTGTATTTATTCACTTCGCTGACCCTCCACTATCGCAATAGGCTCGTGCCAATCCATCGTAGCGAGCACCGACATGATGATGTGCGCTCTTGGGAACCATGTACGGCTGACGCCTGAGGGGGTCTCAGCTCGTGATCCCAAGAAAGCTGGGGAGGCTTATCCTGAAAAGGAGTTGTAGACATGGTTTCTTGGAGCACTTTTCTTAGCATCAGATGTCACATGCAACCGACTGTGGTTGTTTACAACGGGGAAGTGAATGTGCTTCCGCGGCTAGATTATCCCTAAACTCGTATAGTCGGTTCCCCTGACTGGAAGTCTGCCATTGTGCGAAGCTTATGATGATGCACCACCATGTGAGCACACCTATCCACCTATCAGCCCGAATTTGCTTCAGCTGGAAGCCCTTGGAGAGAGTAGAGATTTTAATTGATGCCTTGATACAAACCGAAATGGAATTGTATTGAGTTCTTATCTTGTGATAGATGGGCATCTTGACTATAGTGGGCTGCCTCTAGCAAGTTAACTACCCTATAGTATATCATCATTCGGGATTTTAAGCACCTTCTACCGATATAGCTCTATTCTAGGCTAGGATACTGTGTGTTCTTACAAAGCGCTGATAAAATCGTACGATACTGGAATAACTTTCACCAAGTTTTGGCACAGAAGTTGGGATGCGATCAAAAATCCCTGTCACGCGTTGGTGGCGAGAACGAGTGATAACGTCTCCCCGCTCGTCCGTTTCAAGCATTCCAGGTTTGTGATGGTGCATGGCAACTGACAAATGGAATTAGGGGTTTCTGGTAAAGCCCAAGCCTAATTGTTAAACGGCAATTTTGTCAGAGTGATTAACGACTCTATATCCAAGCGATGAATGTCGGATTGGGTGATTCGAAACGGGCAGTCTCTGGTAGCAGCATCAAGAGCGTGTAAGCTTGGAAAAGCCCCGAGGCTCACGCACAGTGATCGCGGGAGTCCACTTGACCAGGTACGGCACGGCACTCTGGATGATGCGCAGTCCCAGGTGTGGCCGGTATGACGGGTCAGAATGATGGGCCAGGGGCTCGGCTGGGGGAACTTGGCCCCAAGTGGACCGATGAAGCCTGGCGGCAACTCGCCCATACCGGAGGTCACCAAGAGCTAGTCGGAGGCGCTTTCGGTACGGGAGCTGCCGTGGGGCTCTAGTCTCTTCCGCCAGCATTTCAACGACTAAAATCTGGGCCACAGGAGCCAAGATATTTGGGTGGAGAGCCGTTGCCGCCGGCATCTCGAAAGGGGAATACCTAGGCAGAGTCCCAGCAATCCGTCATATCTCAACTCATCAACATGCTGGCGCTGCAAGCCCATGACGATGGACGCACCATGCGAGCCAGTCCATCGAGGAAGGGACCAGGCGGCCTCGGGGAACGGGCACAGGTGGAAGCCCGATCCTGGAGAGAGCAACTAGACTGGTGGGATCGATATGTGGTCTAATACGTCGAGGCTGGGGCTACAGCGAGCCTAGCAAGTTGTTGGCGCGTACACATCGGGTGGGATGGAGCTGGCAGGAAGGGAAGAGAGAGAGAGGGAGGCGAAGAGGGAGAGGGAGAGGGAGAGCGGAAAAAATAGCTTGTGAAGGAACTACGAGATGGGACATGAAAGCAATAGTCTCTGACCGTCAGCTATCCATTGTGCTTGGAGGGACTGGCGAGGGATACTAGCTAAGAGGCTATAGAGCCTTGTACACACATTTGTGCTCGGAGCAGGCCTGGGGAGACTCAGAAAGAGATTAAGCATGTTCATGATCAATATGCCCTGAAGAACGCCTACTGAGACGTGGAGAGGTGTTGTGGATGGCGGTCTTACTGAACCCGTAAACCATGGTCCGCGAGCAAGGAAAGGAAGCAGAGCCTGTTTGGCGGAGGTTCCGCGACCTCCACAGAGTCCACACAACGAACCCCTGTCCATCAGACAGCGCTAGCGCAGACACCAAGGACATGTGGAGGGAAGAAGCAATTACGGGCGTGGATGGCGCGCGCAGCTGGACTCATTCTGTCTGATTAGGCCCTCGACTTGGGAAGGGGAGCTTGCTAGTGGCATATGACTTATCATCTGTGGCCACCACCCTCGAGGCCATGATCCTCGAGGCCAGTGAAGTCGTTGCCGGCAGGGTAATGAGCCGAGATGCCTCGTCACTCTGGAGATGCCGGGAAGGGCAGGGAACGGTGACGCGATGGTGAGACCTCGGCAGAGTTGTTGAATCGATGATGCCATTGGTAGCGCGAAGAGGCAAGACGCGAGGTTTTGAGAGCAACAGCCGACTACCGTTGACCCATGGCACACGAGACAAACGAAACAATACCGACCTTTATTACCCTCCAAGTGCCTGCCCTGAACTGTTCTCTCGCAGCGCGGGTGCGTCGATGGCCTCATATCCGGGCCGAGCGGAATAACCGGGGCTTGTCACGGGCATGGAACGGAGGACGGAGACGACAACGCAGCTTTGGGGTGATTGTTGATCAGTAAACGGCAGGATCTCGACGCCGGGCGGGAAAACCTCTGGTGGACTAATCACAGCGCCGTGGAGGATAGGCTGAGAGCTAGGAAGCAGGAAGTTAGAGGCATGCGAGGCCGGGCGGGAAGTGGGTTTGTGGATGCGGAAAATAGCGGCGGCCTACCAAGAGGCTCCGACGGATAGCGGACGGATAGCGTAGGGCGTCGCCTTGGAGCCTAGTGTACATGGCAGTCTAGGCATTGGACTATGTTCTGCAGTGTTGCATGTGTGTACTGTAGCAGATGCACAGTACCTGTTGCCAGCATCATGACCTACAGCCTACAGCTTACAGCCTACAGGACGTGCGGTTGTGGGTTTCCGGAGCCCGGGATGATCGAGACTGGTGGCGGATGTGGTCCGTGGCTGGAGTTGGTTCTGGCGGAATGGCTCCATTCAGCAATCGCACTGCCAGGAGCAAGGAACTAGCACGATATGCTACAGAGTATGTGGCATAGTGCTGTAGCACAAAACCAGGAAATAATCCACGGCCAACACAGTGCGTAGCGAGTTTGCACCGCAGGCGAGATCTTCTCATTGTCTTGTTCCGTATCGTGTCTCATCAAAGGGAGGGGGAGTGCAAGCAGCGAACTGCCCACAATGAGAGAGACCACACTTCGCCTGGTTCTCCCTGCCCTGCCCTGGTTCTCCTTTGTGTGGGGATGGTCCCACAGACCCCAGATCGGCTGGGACTGGCGTTCAATTGCGACTCTGATGAGGGTCTGCTAGCGAGCATCACGACTCACGAGAGAGTTGTCTAATTGCGATTGATGCCGCGTTGGTTTGACGTAGAGCATCGCGATTAACTCTCGACTGACTTAGCCCTCCGACGAGAGGAGGACGCGTAGAGAGCTATCATAGAGAGTGACGAAACTGCCCTTGTTGGTGAACGTGTTGAAGGGAACGTCGTGATTATTGGCAACGGGAGATGAATGTTGGAGAGGGAAATGCAGACCAACTATTGGCTGCTGCGCGCTCATGCAACGCCCATGCGAAGCTGAGGCTCAATTCCGTTGTATTCTCCACGATTTTGGCCGCCGTCTTCTTTGACCCACGCGCGATGCACGAGATACGCAACACATGAGGTGATAATGATAATCACAGCGGGTAGGTACCCCAGCAAACTAATTCTGATTCACTGCCACTTCCCAACCCTTTTGGTCCATTTCGTATCTGTCCTCGGCCTCGCCTGTGCTCTTGGCGTGGCGTGGCCCCATCTTTATCATGAAGTTAACTTACAACAGGAACGGAACGTCGCTGGGGCCGGTCTGGGGTGTTGGCTGTGGAGACGCGATAGTCAGGCACACACACACGTCCCGTCCCAGCTCTCGCATCCCAGCTCACATTAACTCCGGTACACTAACGCTAGGCTTCAGCTCGGACTTTCAAGTCCCAGACGCAATGGCCATACCCAGCTGAGCATCCCAGTCGAGCCGAGGCGAGGGTGACATATCCGTGCGTACCTGGCTGAGGCTCTAAATCGGTAGATCGGGCTGACAATGAACTTGACGTCAATAGGGACCGGGGGGGACAGTGACCTGTATTCGCGTCTTGGTGCTTACGGAGTAGCCGTACTCCGTTCGTACATAGAGTAGTTCGTACTGTTGTTTTGTCCTCCGTAGGCTGGCTCCCCACATCCAGCATCCCGGTATCCGTATCCGGCCCCATGCCCGCCTTTTGTTAGTCTTGGACTGTTGGTAGCGGCTGTTAGTGCCAAGCGGATGCGGTTCGCGCAACTCTACTGCAACTCACCCGGCCTCTTTGCGCGAGAGGCCAGCCATGAATAACGCTCATAGCTGAGAGGAATAGGCACTTAGGCGCCGGTGAATCTACCCGCCAATCTATCCGAGTCCGGAGCCGACATCCGCTGGACTGAGAAAACCCTGGGGGGAGACAAAGCGGGAACACAACGGCAACAACAACGTTCCATTGTTCCCCCGGCGTAACGTCTTAGAACAACAACCAACGGCGGTTCCCCCGTTTGACCTGCAGCGGGTGCACGTCTCTCGGCCACAAGACGCAACGCGGGCGATGGCGCAGCCTTCCCAGAGCCGACACACCTGAGCGTCGCGTTTGTGACTTATGTGAGACCTGTACTGCTACCAAACCATTGTCGTTGCTTTTCCGCGACAGGGCCAGATTGCTGTTCGTGCCCCGTGGCGAGACTCGCTCGCACGTCGAGATCCACATCTTCACCTTCCGTGAGCGCGGAGTGAAGTGTCCTTTTTCCATCCAACCTTTCTTGGAAGTGGGAGCGGAGCGGGTGGTGAGAGGAGGTAGTATGTAAATGGATGAGGAGGGGGAGGGGGAGGGGCGCAAAGGGTCTCACACACTCATACAAACACGCTTTCTCGCTCTGTCTTTGACTGAAAGTAGACGAACCAACGACTAGTCTAACCAACTTGCTCACTCACTCAGTCGCGCACATCAAATACAGACAGCGGGTCCTCTCAGCGAGATAGCCCTGTCTCACCCACGACGGACCTCTGAGCGGAGATTTGTGCAAGCTGCCATTCCTGGCTCTGTCCCATTCCTTGGGCCCATTGCTGCTGGGGGCGAAAGCACTAGCAGGGCCCAGGGCGATCGGGCAATCACCCGAAGCCCCATCTTCGTGGGCGTTCCATGGGTCGATTTAGGAGTGGAAGGGTGTGGACGTGGACATGGACGTGCGAGCGTGAGGCTTGGCCCCCTCCTATTGAGAAGTGTGAACTGTGAGTGTCACTGTGGATGTCAAGTGTCAGTGTCAAGTGTGAGAGGCGGAGAGCTGTCAGGTGTGAGGTGAGTCGTCGAGGGTTCACGTCAGATCTGATTAACCACCCCCGGGGTCGAGTTCATGCAGGCACCCGAACTAGCATCTTGGCCCTCTTGGCCCTCCTCGGTCCTGTTCATCCCTCGGCGTGGTTGCATCATCACTCCTCCATTGTCAGTTAGTCCATCGGATCCGCACTAGGTTCAGGGCCGCAGAACTGGCCGTCGGGGTGGCGATATGCTCGACTTACTCTCTGGAGTCTTCCAAGTTTACGCCCCCAGTCCTCGCTGAACGTGCATGTCCAATGCAGGCGAGCCTTTTAGATCTAGACTGGAGCTCTTTGTTCTTTTTTTCTGACTGCACCTGATCTTAGCGTTCTGGTCATGCTTGTAAGCTGCCGCTCGCCGCTCTCCTTTGGCTGTGTGGCCCTAGCATCCTCGTCTTCCAATACTGTATAAACCGGCCCATGTCTTGACCAAAACCAAAAAAAACTGACAGCCGTCGAGGGGCCAGCGAAACATCGAAACACCCGACGCCTGATACCCTTACTAGCTCATCCGAAACCCCATTTTCGTTCTATGCGAGCCATCATAGCCCACAGTGGAGATTGCGCCTCTCCCGCCCTGCCTGATCGGACCCGTCGCGATAGCCCATAGACCCAGCTCCATTCTTGACCTGGGCTACACATCTGTCTCTCGGTCCCTTTTTCTCAGCACCACCATACTCAAGACCTGTCGGGGGGGTTGATCTGCACCTCTGATGTCTCAGACCCGCTGGCTCTCTGCTGCACTGCTCATTCCACCTCAACGGTATATCTTCAAGGGGCGTCCGTCCTTGTGAATAAAAAACATTCCGACAAGAATCATTAGACCTTTGGGCCTCTCCACACACTCGACCTTGCAATGCCTCTTGCCTGACCCTCCTTCTTACAACTTTGTGGAACGGATCTTGAGCATTCTCACTCTCCTTACTCGAGGGATTCGGATAACAACATTACTCAACGACAGACCTACTCCTTTCAATACCTAAAACACACACTCCCTCCCTCTTCTCTCCTTTACAAACACCACCTTCTATCCCTTTCATTCACAATGCAGTTCGAGTCGGATTTCCGGTTTGACATGGACGACAGCTTCAGCCTGTGCAGCCAGTCCTTGTCATGCCCCTCCACCTCAACCAGCTTCTCTTCCGCCTCATCAGCCTACGACCCATTCACTCCCACCTCTCGACGATCAACACCCCATGAGCTGGCCACTCTAGAATTCGATGGCAGCTATAGCAGCGGCATGCAGAGGGTCGACCTGACTCCTCCATCGACCCTGAGCAAGTGCATGTTCGGTCCTGTCAAGACCGAGCCCGACCAGATGCCCTTCCCCGAGGGCCTACCGAACACTCCCTTGAAGCGGGAGGGCATGGGCTTCGACTACGAACAGATGATTGAGATGAACATGGCACAGCACGGCTCCATGGGCTCTCTAACCCCCTCCAACTCCTTTGGCATGTACGGCATCTCCCCCGAGGCGGCCATGGGAGCAACCTCGTTCATGATGACTCCTACGCAGAGCCTCTCTGGCTCTGACAACGCCGACACCTCCTCATCGTGGTCCTGTGCCAACGACAGCCCCATTTCCTTCTTCCCCAACAAGCAGCAATTACCCAACGAATTGGAGGTAATCGAGCTTGACCGACACTCCATGTCGCCATACCATTTCCATGACCCGACATCGCCCAACAGGATGCGAGCGGAGAGGAAGATGGTTGTGCACGAGATCCAGCGCAAGACCAATGAGCTTCAGGCAGCCCAGATATGCCCAACAAGAAAGCGGTCTGTTAAGCCTGACTCGGCCCAAGTGGACGTGGTCCGCCGAGCCATGTGCAAATGTGATTACCCCGGATGTCACAAGGCGTTCCGACGCAACGAGCATCTCAAGCGCCACAAGCAAACGTGAGTTCCCCGTCACTATCTTCCACATTGTAACTTCACGAGATCATGTAACTGACACTGGCTCTTATAGTTTCCACGGTGAGGGTCCCAATCGGTTCTCATGTGAGTTCTGCGGCAAGGACCAGTTCAACCGCCAGGACAACCTCAACAACCACCGCAAGCTGCATGCTCGACCCAACAGCCGCAATCGCGGCGTCGAGTACATTCCCGCTGCGGTGCCTGTCATCGAGCAAGAGGAGCGCAGCCGGAAGCGACGAGCACCCTCCAAGGCCAAGTCGGCTGAGAAGCGGGATCTCGACTACTAGATCGAGGGGACTGACGGACGCCCCGGGTACCTTGCTTGAAGTAACCATAATGCATCTCGCCTTGGAATAAGTCTCGGGGAGGGAGAACAAAAAACTGAGGCGGGTGGAGACTGAGATGAGACACGCAGCAAATCACTCGTGCCTGTCTGGACACGCACACACACACATTCACACGCACACACACACGCACATATACATACACGGCCATCCAAGGGAAAAGAAAAAGAAAAAGAAAAAGAAAAAAGAGAGATGCAAGCTAGAGCGTCACCTCGCCGATGCTGTTGATCATTACGGCAACAAGGCACAAAAGGAGGTGTCCCCATCGGCAACATGGCAGATGGTGGAGGCGCAGAAGTAGGATATGTGTCCAGCAATGGGCGGTGGCTCCGACTTCCTGGTCTGTTCTTTGTTGCATGGTTTTTATTTGTCCCACACATCCGAGTTCATTTTCACCGGTGTACAGGCGTTATTTTGTGGCTTTTTGCTTTATGGGGGGTTGTCATTGTGTTGCTTTCGCCATTTTTCTCTCACATGCGTGCCACTCGGACAGGGGCAGGGTTCAACCCATTTGATATCCAAAGCATGATAGGAAACTGGAGTGAAAGCATTGGGGGAACTATATTGTCCCCGGCCGTCTCAATTATCAGATTGATCCTATATTGTTTTTGAAGGATGATCCGTCAGAGTCGGGGTAGGCATTGCGTGAGATGGGCTGCTGGGGTGGTGGGTGAATGTTAGCTTGGATTGGGGGCGGCTGGGAAACAGGCATGGGAGGTTGAGCACTTGGCCAATACCAAAAAGTGGCTTGTTGTATCTTTAGTTATCAAGCTTGTAATCTAGGTAGTATACGATCTTTGCTTGGCTGTACCCGCACAGGGCCAAGCCGGGGGCGAAAAGAAGACATTTCACAAAGGTTCTCTTGGCCACCATTACGTCTAGTCACAGCCTCACAACTTCACAACCTCTCAACAGCACAATCCATTCCATCCTTTGGTGTTCCAGTTGTACGTAACTTCCCAGGGGGGGGGGGAGACTCTCGCTTACCGGCTAGAGTGCTTCCTTGTCTTAGATCCCAGATGAGCATCAGGAATCCTCGGCCGCGCCAAGGGTCGCGACCCTTTCGGGTACTGCCGTGTGCCTTTTCGGATTATGTGCATTCTATGTACCTTCTCGCCCCAATCCACGTTGACCACGCAGCAGCTTTGCATCTTGCATGAAGTAGATGCTGGAGACGAGCGGTAAGCCAAGATGGATGAATGAGGCAATGGTAGCGAACGCCTGGCGTTGAAAGCGGTTCTTGACCTGATCCCCGACACGCCCCACAGCCGTCAGTGGAGAGGGGGCTCATCCGTCCCGCCGACCTCAGAACCGCCAAGTCGCCGACTTTCCGATCACATCACTGGGAGCCGCCGCAGCTGGAACACGGCTGTTCCGAGTGAGGACTAGACTGGCTAAGAAGGATACCTGGCCCAGCACACAGCTTGCCAACGAGATTTAGCGGTGGGGAGGGGGGCTGGATTATGGTGTTGTCTGTGTGCTCTGCGGCTGTGGCTGGCTGGTGGAATGGACGACGGACCGGTGGAGCGAACGAGCGAACGAGACGATGGCTTTAATCTTGGAGAAGAAAGAAGAAAAAAGCCCGCCCCCCAACAACAAGGAAAAATAGACAGGGGCTTGCGCGAGGTTTCGGGAGCATCGATCGGCCGTGTGGATTTTGTGGGGGGACCCGATCCGATGCGACCTGCATAGGGCACGTAGACTACGATCGCTGTAAATAGCGCTGCGGGCTGGGATCGAGCAAGGGTGCCTGTTCGTTCATTCATTGAAGGGGGGTTGTGTTGTTCACGAGACAACAAGGGACAGCCGCGGCGATGGGAAACATCTTGTGAATACGATCCTTGAATTGTTATTATGCTATTGTTGGCCGGAAGAAGAATGGGATTTGGAAATAGGCCCAACCTTGTTTCGACGCACAGGCTGGCGACCTCGGCCTGCGGCGCTGAGGTGCGCGGGCGTAAGGATCCGTGAGCTAGCGGGATGGAGACTGCCGTGGCGTTAACGGCTGAATAGAAAAGGTTCTGGAGTCTGTGCTACCAGAAGCCACACTCAGATTGAATAACAGAATGGCCAGCCACGGCGTCGCAGTGTGTTCGCGGTGACGTCCAATAGCAGTGAAATCAAGGACATCTGGGACCAACAGGCCATCAAAGGACTCTTCCATTCCAGCAGCCTGCACCCAACTTGAGATGTTAATGTTGCAAACACCCGTTGTTTCCTCTCGGCTTCCCCGAAGCGGCCACGTTCCTGTGGTACCGCGCTGCACTGCACAGCGCCGTCATTTTACCATGGCTTCATTCTCTCGTCCCCGCCCAGTCCAGCCGTCGCCGACGTGCGCCAGAGCCCGCCGTTCATCGTCCCGCATCAGAGTGGGCACCGGCCCCCGGGGAAGCTAACAGCTAACTCCGCGCCCGCTGGACGGCGAGGCCCGCTGAAAGCCGGTTGATGGCTTACTGGGGGAGCCCCATGGCCCCGTAGGACGGGCGGGCTCCGTTAAACAGCAGGTGCCGTGCCTTACGTAGTCTGCATGCATGCAGATGGGACAGGGCCAAGTCATCTGCCCTGCGGAAATAGTGGGATGTCTCCATCGAAGAGAGATTGATGAGCGTCCCGCCGATTCAGCCATACTGCAGCTAGTTGAACGATGGCCGTTAAGCACGGCGTGGGTTTACGTGCCTTAGGACTCAGGCACGCGCATTCGCGCAACGGCTGGTTCTGCGGATGAGCTGCATACATCCGAAGCCTGCCTGCCCCGCCTGCCCCGCCTGTCCCGCCTGCCTTTGTCATCTCCACCTCGATGTCGGTTGACGGTCGCTACAATCGACAATCAGACGAACCCCGCCAAACCCATCCACCATTCATCCACCATTTACGCCATCCACGCCATTAACACGCTGCGCGCCAACCACCTCGCCGGCTGTATCTTGTCTTCATCTGTCATATCTCTCCAGAAAGATGACAGCTCAACTCTGATCTGCCCTCCAACTCTCCCATTCCAGCAAGGCGCTCGCCCTGGTCTAGCTGAGACCTTCACCGCTTGGCGTCGATTCCGCTGCCAGGCGCTCGAAACGGCGAGGTGCTTGAAGGACTTTGCTCTCCTTGGTTCTGGTCTTGTTGGCGTCGTCGTATTCTGATCCTTCGATTTCTGCTGGTCTCCCGCGCTTGCGGCCGCTACGTCACTGTCCATTCCATCGCCATCGCCATCTTTGTGCGACCACACTCCATCCCTCTCTTGGCATCGTGGCCTCCACACGCGACATCTGCGGTGCTCGAAAGCCCCTTAACCCTTAACAATCGCTGTCGAAGAAGCAAAAGGCCGCGCTTGCTCCTTTAAGAGCTACGGCAAGAGTCGCTTACCCTACAAGAGCCAAGGCCGCGACATTCTCTTTCTGAATCCATCGTCTGTCACTCCATTATTCTGTCACTAACAAGGTGGATGGTCTGAAAGCGGACAGTGCGCAAATGCAGCTGAGCCCCTCTGCCCCTCCGCCATCTTAGCTTCGAACATCGTCTGACGGCTGGGTCTCCTCTCTCAGCTGAGCCTCTCATTTCTGATGTAAGCCTGTGCCGTCTGTCCTGCTCTGCGAAATCCGGAAATCCGAGAACCTGTGTGCATAAACAACCAGCCCAGACCGACGATAGCCGCCTCTTCCAGTATCTTGTGGAAATTGGCTCTTGTTGAACCTGTGATTCATTTACTCCTATCATAGTATCGACATCTGGGAATCTCTACAACACTTTCATCGGCTGGGAGACCCATTCAAGGACAAGCTCCATGCAGTGGCTCAGAATGCTCCATTTTGACCATGGTATCACTCCCCTCCTATCACGAGGCCACGGCACGTCCAGATTGGCTTCAACTGGTGGCGCCCTTTGTAGCGCCTAGTGACTATCCAACCCTTTGCCTGGTTGGTAGACGCTTCTGGCATGTCTTTGCGCCCCGCCTTTGGCTCAACGTCTTGATGTCCGCCCGGCAGGCCGGGTTGCAATCAGGAGACGGTGAGTCCGGCCACATCAGACTCTCTCATTGGTCACTTTGTCTTAGTTTAGTGACACTGACACAATTCTGTTCAGACTTAGCGTGGTGGTTCGATTTCGTCTTCGATCAGCTTGAGCGCACAGAACCCAAGACTCGAGCCTTGGTTCGCGTCCTCGACGCAAGAGAGTTTGCAAGGGACTCGTACCACTTTGCTTTAGGCCAGCAGGAAAAGTCTCTGAACCAGAGCTTCAAGCGGGCGCTAATCCTCCTACCCAACCTGACTTGCATTATTCTCGATGGTCAGGCAGATTTAGATCCAGGCACCTTCCTTGTTAGCGCCGGGTCAGAAACCACAGATGAACGGCTACTTCTCCTGAGCATTGCCAATTGTCGATCTCCCTTGCCTAGCAGTTTCTTTAACTTTCCTCGCTTGAGCGGCCTAGTCTATCTCGACATATCTGGCATCCCTGGTTCCATTTGGCCGATGATTCAACCATCTCGATTGCCAGACCTACGTATCCTCAAGATTCGTAACCGCGAGGTCGACGACGTGGCGCTCAATGCCCTGGCAGTTAGTTTTGGGGTTCGACTCTGGAGCTTGGATGTCAGTGAAAACAGATTAACTGACGCCGTCATTGACACTCTTACGTCAAAATGCTGCCGCTCAAGCAATCTTCGGTCCGAAGCCTACTTTCGAGTTGAGGGGAAACTCGACCCGGCTCACTGGGGAGCCCCTGACTATGGAAGCTTCGCCTTTGTAGAGGAATCGGAGTCCAGTGGCTCCTTCTCCCACCCAGAACGGTATCTCGTTGACGCCCCAATGTACATGGCCGACCCCGAATCTGGGCCACAAGAGTATCAAGCCTTTCGGTTCAATGGCCAAGGGCGAATTAAGCGGGACTCTGTGGATGCCGTGTACCAGGCATTTTCCGGTCAAGATCGCCATCTGTCTGTGGATAGCTATCGCGATTGTCTGGGTCTAACCCATTTGAAGTTGTCAAACAACCAGATGTCATCCTTCGGCATTGAGAAGTTGCTCAGGGCGTCCAAGGGACACTTGGAGGAACTGGCCTGCGATTCCATGCCGGTGATCGTCCCCCCCAAAACCTCTTTTCGGCTGTGGCCCAAATCAGCTATGCTGTATGGAATACTGAATGCAGCTCATTTCCTCCGACCTGTGTTCTCGTCTAATCTCCGTACCCTCAGATTGCACCACTCTGTGGTTACGCAGATCCCCACATTGGATATTAAAAATCTATCGACAATGAGTCGATTGTATATCGCCGAGACCTCGATTCTATGGCGGGCGCAGAAGGCCTATCCTCAGTCCTTTGTTCCAGACATGAACCCGCGCTTGACGTCGCTGACCCTCACGCGTATCCCCCGGCGGTCATCCGGCCCACTGATCACCCAGCTGGTCCAGTTTCTCAGGTTGTTGTCGATCCAGGAGAGGGCAATCTACGATGCGAACACGATGGCGCCATCGTGGCGTGGTTCTGGTTTATTAGAGGGTCTGAGACATCTTCGCTTGGAGTTTGAACCGGACCCCAGAGAGGAGGGCTTCTCCACGGCGGAAGATCTCGACGCCGAGGAATTGATGAACACTGGAGAACAAGGATTTAGTTTCTTTGATGACGAAAAGGCGAGGCGACAATCAGCATCAACGTCGCAGTTGGCTAGCCTTCAAGGGGATGTATATTCTAGCGGGGGGGCTACCCGTCAGCGCGAAAACGACGAGTCGGACCAAGTGGACGGCGATTTCATGACCCACCATGGAGAATGGAACGGGGAGGCTTTTTCGATACCAGTATGGATAGGATCCAAGGAGCCGAATAGCAACCATGTCATTAATGACTATCGGAGGTTGGTGTTGAGGCACAATCTTCGGGGTGGAGTTGGTCCGGCGACGGCAAGTCAAGTGATTGCCGGCGCACCTGACAAGTCATTTATCTTCCACACGGCATGGTGTATGGCAATAATGCCTGAGAAGCTCGAAGCACCGCCGTGGGCCGAGCTCACCAACATGAAAGATGTTTTGCAGGAACTAAGGCAGTTTCGGTTTTCGGGACGAGCCAAGTACTCGGACATCAAGAAACGAACAACTGGAGGGAAGAAAGTTCCCCCAGGCGAACCTCACTACTTTTGGATGGGGCAATTGGAAGTTTCCAGAGAGGAAACAATGCCTCAAGGCAGGTCGTCACAGTATTGGAGATGAAATGAACGTCAGGATTAGGCTTCTTTCTTGAAGCCGGTATGTGCAATTGCCATGAATACTTACAAGGATATGCACTAAAGGGATACCCCAGAGACTCTCACGCCTACTACGTCCTGATCTGCTGTCTAGTATTCAACCGCGGCAGAATAGTGGGTGGTCGTGAAGACAGCGTTGCTGCCCGAGAAGGGTTCGGTGCCAGCACCGACGCTCTGGATGATCTGGCTCTCGCTGACGCCCTGGTTGTCGATGAGATAGTCGACAAAGTCCATTAGGTCGCCGCAGAAGCTGTTCACGGTCTCCGAGGCCACGAAGCTGAAGACAGTCATCTGCGAGTTCTTCCCCTGGTAGAGCACCCATTCGCTGTCAGCCAGCGTGACGGTGGCAATGGCACTGCCGGTCGCAGAGATGGGCCCTGCGCCGCCGAGGGCATCGAGCCAGATCATGAACTCGTACTCGTAGTCGCCGCCGTCGGTGGACGAGGTAAAGAGATCGTATGCGACGTTGGCAACGATGTCATCGCCAGTGTAGCTGCAAGTATGGTTAGTATCCCGACTCTCTTCTCGTCCTCGTCCTTCAGTGCTAATAACTCACGTCCAGCTCCATTGCGACGGGATGTTGCTGATGGTCGACAGCTCGGCCTTCTCGATTTCGACGACAGCGTTGGGATAAGACTTGACCTGGCCGGCGCCGCCGCTCCAGGACCAGTCAACCGACCAGGCGACGCCGCCGTCGCTGCTCAAGCCGCTATTGGTGGTGCACTGCTCGCCCGAGTCGGCGTTGTCCTTGCCTCACATGTTGTTGTAGATGGTGTAATCGCCCGTCACCTCCGAGTCCCACTGCCCGCAGAAAGAGCCTCGTTCGGCCAGCATCTTGGTTATGGGAGTGGCAGCGGCTAGGCCGGCTAGAGCTGCGATGATGGTGGACTTCATGCTGGGCGGAAGTTGACTTGGTTGTTGGTCTAAGTGAGGGTGGGTTCAACGAGTGTGAAATTATGAGGCGAGAATTAAGCTAATATGGCGATAGAAACGAATGCGATAATATAGAAAATAATGAATGAGATACCAGAATGAGTTCTGCTACGCTGCTGGATCATTCGCTCGAAAAGACTTATATCTTTTGGTCTGCACTCCAAAGTAGGCGAATCTCCTTTTCCCCCCTGGTTCAACCTCTGATGCCTCTGCTCAGATGACGTTGTGAAATCCTGCCCCTCTGACAAGCGATGCCCCTCCTCTTCCACGGAGAGCTGGCGAGTTTTCGCTCCATTCGGAGCCGTCACCGACCCAGCACCGGCCGGGATCATCGGCCGGCTAAGAAGCCCCACCTCCGGGGGCCACGGGCTACGGATTGGAGGACACGGCCCGACACGGGACGGGGCGATCCCTTAATATACCTGCGACGGGTCGGTGGTCTGCTGTCGTGCCACGATGGGCGTTTGCTTCTGGTGGCGGCGTTTGGCGTTGACGACGCGTGGTGTTGGGCGGAGGCAGCAATCCCTGAGCGTGTTGACGGTCGTTGCGGTCGTGGGCAGTTGGAGAGGCTATTGTAATACGACGGACGTACGCTTTGCCAGATACTACTAGAGGCTTGATGGGATCCTGAGAACCTGTTCCCGCATCCTATCCATGACTGTCTGGAATCGAGCCAAGACTGTTCGGCCCGCAGCCAAGAACTCGGGTGGAATCATCCGTCAGCCCACTCATTAGAAGACACGCCAAGACAGAGTTCCTCTTCCGAGCCCAACCCACATACTCCGGCTTGCACCAAATCCGAATCTAGGCAGAGGAACGCAGGACGGTTGAAACACGCCTTTGCCAGGAACTACTGGGTGCGCTACGGCCTTGATGTACTGTGCATGGAACTTTTCTAGCCATTAGTTGTGAGTGTGAACGTTGTAACGCGTACCCGGTGGCGCCCTCATGGTCGTGTGTGCGCCCTACGACCGTACAGTCGAGACCGTTTGGCAATTGTGGCACATACAGCTAAAGTGGCCTATGTCGCCAAGACCCTGAATCTAGAGTGTTCTCCGAATATTTTCGCATGCACGATGTTTCGGCTTCTTCCGAGCTGGAGCAGCGATGTCGCCTCTGCACCAACAGCTCCAAGATTTAGCAATAGTTATGCTTTTTGCACCAGCATTTTTGATACACGCCCTTTGTCACCAGCCCTAGGAACTATGGCGTATGCGTACCGAAGGGCTGTTAGCGCTGGGGGTGTGCGTTGTTGGCGGATACTGTTTGGGGATGGCTTCAAGAAAGAGAGGTTGCGAGTTTACCTAATCTAGTTTCAGATCCACGGATACGCGGAAAAGGACTTAGTAAAAATACCAAAAAATATCGGGCAACTTTGTCGATATTCCTATCTGGTCGACGTACAGGAAACCTTCTGGGCGGACCTGAAGGGATGGCCCCAGACTTGGAAGTCTCCGGGGATCGCGCTCGGGGAGCCGGGCAAAGGAAGGGAAAAAAAACCGACCTGTCAACCGGGGCGCGTCTCGCAATCGCCACAGTCCAACTAACGGGAAATAGCGCGAGTTGTGAAAGCTACGGATCGGGTCGCTGCACTAGCGCTGGGACTTCAGCGTCGCAGGGGTCACGGTGCATTCGTGAGGGTCGCCAAGGGCTCCTGGAGGCAATAGTCGGGTTAGCGGCTTCCCAGGAGGACGGACGGGGTCCAGGACAAAAGAAAGGCACGGACAGAAACTCTATGGACGCCAGGTCTTGTGTGTGGTAGGCACCTTCACAGTCCGGAGAACAAAAAAGGGGGGTCTCAGTTGAGCGCTTGTGAACTCGACTTACTTGCTGGGCAGGGCTGGGCTCTGAGTGGAGGCGAAGCTATTCACGCTACCGTCAACGGTGCAAGGACCTGCGTCCTGTGGCGTAGAGCGGAAGCGCATGGACCGTGCTGCACTAATACTACCCAAGACATCCCTCTGTGCCTTGCTGTGGCCGGCAAGATAGACACCATCATTTCATGATAGAGCCCAAGCTGGCGGGTTACGCGCTGCTCCACCAACACAACATTCCAGGCCGTCTCGGCTGCAGACTGGCCAGATTGTCAACACCGAACCTCTATCTCAGACTCTTTCATTCGCCACACACCAGAACAAGCAAACCCACGGGCCTACGTCTCACGGGCCTCGGCAGCTCGCGAGTCCATGTCTCGCGTCTGGGACTGGATGTTTTCCCAGGCTATGTCGAGCCGCATGAGACCCTCCGCTGGGGTCCAGTGTCTCCTGTTCCTGGAATGCAAGGAACAGACCCCAATTCGCCTCGAGTGGAGTGCGTCTTGGGGAGTTCCCCTGGTGCACGCTGCGGATCTGTCGGTTAGTTCCGATGGGTGGCGAGGGTTGGGAGCAACGTGCACAAAACTGCAGGCGACGCGCGGCACAGGATCAATGAGAGCAATGTCTGGAAGCTTAGTACAATATCTCTCCTATGAGGCGCTATCTCACCATCTTCGCGAGCCGCTCGATGGCACACTACAGTGCTCGGATCTCCGATGTTGAGAGTACAGTACCTCCAGCAACACACTCCCTCCATTCCGTCCTAGAGTACCAACTGTGTAGGAATTGCGTCCTATTCGGGTCTCGTCACAAAGAGTTTTTCCATTGCTTGCTGAAGGCTCAGTGGTGTTTCGATCATGTCAGGGATGATACAGTCCACTAAAATCGGCTCCTGGAGAGTTGGCCGCAACGTATCGTGAATATATGCCCAACTCGGATCTGACTTCAACTCTCGAATAAACCACTTATAGCCATCTTCGTCTGGGTCATTGATGGGATGTTCTCTAGTCAACTTCCTGTCGTCGGCATCAAGCGACTGGTATAGCCGAAGGTTGTGAATGAGCCAGCTATCAGCCATCTCCTTTTGGACCCACACTGAATGAAATCCAAGACCATCAACGATGCTGAGGTAGTCGTAAGGGTATTCCATTAAGTCTCTTGATGCCGGCCATGGCGTTACTGTTGCGAAGTACGCCCGGACCTGGATGGGGAAGTCGGGGTGCACATTTGAACCATTGAAAAGGTCGCCCTCGGGAACAGCGTGATCCCGAAACTCCTCAGGGAGAAGACTGTCGCCCGGCGTCTAACCAGAGCACACCAAATACCTCCAGTTGATATCAGCTTGAGTGTCCTTCTCTAAGCCAGCTAGGTCCGGTCGCTGCTGATTGGCCGCATTTGGTAAGGAGTCGATCAATTGAATGTGATTTTGACTAGGATTAAATCTCTTGGTGAGTGGTGGGGAAATGAGGATCGCAACCTCCATCGACTTTGTAGCATTTGCAAGGTAGAGCAATAGGGACATTCGGAGGTGGAAGCGGTGTGATCCAGGCCTCCAGGCCCCAAAATCCCCTTCATTGTCGGAAAACAAGCCAGCGTACCCAAAAACGGGTTCCTTCAGCAACGACTCCTGTACAGATTCGGCCACCTCACCTGCTGGTGTTAGTTCCAGATCCTCATGCATGACGGCAAGCGACTTGACAGCGGACAAGTCCAGGTCTTCCAAGTCATAGGAGTCAAAATTTGGGCTCCCGCAGCAAACGTAGACTTTGTCTAAGTCGGGGTTGATGTAGACAGGCGTGGTGGTGTCATCTTTGTTGATGTTCACGTAGGCGGTTCGGGCAATGTTTCGAGACTCTGAACACACGTACATGAGTGCCGGAGGTGGGGTCGAGGACTTTCGGTGTATCTGATCTTCATCGAGTAGATGACCTGGCACGAATGTGACGATTCTTGAGTATCCTAGAGCCAACTCCCAGATTTGGTTCCGAACCTCGGGGGGTAAGTGCTTGAACTTGGGGAAATGTACGCCCCGATCGCTGTGGAGCTCAGGAAGGGTCGACATGGTAGCGGGTATCTCAAGACAGATCGTAAAATAGGTATTTCTACCACAGTCAGTCGCGTCCTTAGCACTCCGTTTCCATGCTGTTTTACCTTTGCTTTTGGTGTTTCGAAGCACGGCACTCGAGAAAGTGCCCTGGCTATCATGCAGAAGCCTGAGAAGCTCTGCCTGCTACCGGTGCAGCAGATCGCACCAACACTGAATCTGGAATGTGTGCGAAGACTGAAGGGTGGGTGGTCTTCTTTGCTGTGTGCGGAAGAATAGAGATAAGAGAAAGAACAAAAGGGTGTTGCGAAATAAAGAATTCGGGCTTGTGATGTTCACATGGTTGACAGCTGCTGACAGCCGCTGACCCAGAGCCCAGCGTCCCCTTCTGACGTTGTGGGCTCCTTTCTTCGAAGCTTTGTTAACAGAGGCCCATCCCGCTAAAAACTGCAAAGAACGATAAAGTATCTACCTAAGGTACCTTAGGCAGGTTGGGTGGTAAGTGGAAGGTGAGCAGCAGAGGAAAACAGTGATGGCAACAATTACGCAGCAGCCTGTTGTAACTCAGTCAATGCACGAGCACTAGAACAATCATCAACGCAACGAGTTCATTATCGTTCACTAACTTGTCAGCTATAGCTGAGTTGTCGCCTGTTTGGTGCAAGCATGCCCCTCTCACTCGACCGTGACCCTGTGTAACCTGCGCAAAACTCAGCTTTGACATTAGAATGCAGACGCCAGCCAAAAGCCTACTTCTGTCTCAAAACTACAACTATTACTCTCTTTCCAAATGTTAGAGCGATACAGTGGTCCAAAATCCTCCAGTCACTGTTTACGCCATATTGCCCTGGCTCAGTCAATCTCCACGCTGAAGTTGGGTTCGTCGATCGTACATCGAGCACTGGTCACAGTGTGATAATGTGACGACCCTGAACTTACCTGTAAGCACTCAATCAAGCAAGCAACCTCTCGAGTTTATTTTGCAGGTTCTCTAAGGAGGGGTCTAGGGAAGACACCATGGGAGCATCGGCTTCTGGCATATTTACCAAATGAACACATTAACACTCTGAGCCAGAGGAGCGCCTTGGACAACGTTAGCATTAAACCCACTCGATGACTATACTATCAGTAGTACCCAAATTTACATGGCTACACAGAAAAGGAGTTCCATCGAATTTGAGATGAATAAGCAAGTGTCGCTACTGAGGCTTGGCTATTTCAGGTAAGGCAATCGTGATAACTAGACTAGTTCAACATCACTACCTTCATACAAGTCACGGTTTCTCGCCTGTTTCAAGACCCAAGTTACACTTTTTCTTTTTCGAGTTGCTAGACACATGATTGTAAGGTCCTCACAAAACATCGCTTGGAGTACTCGCTGCTTGGGCGCACGTCAGTCAGCTCCAGCCGAGGTACTTGCTCCAACATCCTCACGCCACAATCTGAGGCCAATGATAATCTTGCGAAAACGGTACAGTCAGATCCAAAACTAAGATCAAGTTACACAAAGACTCGTTCCTGCGTTAAAGCGCACCCTTACCTAACAGCAAAAGACAGCATTTCCGCGGCGGCCTGCACAGGCGAGGTGAGCTTCTCCAACACGTCCTGCGGGGAATTCTCGCAAGCTACGAATACAGATTGGCGTCACCTCGCTTATCTCGACGACGGGCGTGCTCCCCGCCACGACGTCAACAGGAATCTGAATCCCAAGGTTTATGTTTCTGCGGTGGACCTTTTACAGATCCAGTTGCGGATCCGTGGGCGGACGGGGATAGCCCTGTCCTTTACTTCGTTTCCCGGCGCCCGGCCTGCGCGCGCATCTCCAGTCAATCTACGCCAAGCGTTCACCCCCGACCACCAACTTGGCCGGGTTTGCACTGCAGGCCAGCGGGTCCGTGATACGTGCGGGGAAAATGGCCAGTTGCTGGTCTGTTAGCGCAGCTTGAAGTCCGGGGATCCGGATCTCAACTGAGAAATGCGGAGGCACGCGCTACTTTGATACCGCGCACAGCCACGGGAGATGCGTGGGAAGGCATCTTTTTGTGTGATTCTTAGGTAGAGGCTGGAAATGGGTTCTTTTCATGTCAAAAATAGCTTCAAATGACGCCTTGAGGCAGTAATGACTCCAAAAGTCATGGAGCTTTATAGGTTCCAAATCTCCGCATGCAAGCCACTCGATTCCACGACATGAACAAGGCGGATGCGCCCGACACGTGTTGGAAGCGAGGTACATGCACGTCCTGTTCGACACAATAATGGTTCTATACCCCATCGTAAGCGCATATATCGCTCAACCCATCATCCAATCGTCATCCCCGGCCCGGAGTCCAATATCCGGAAGCGTCGGGTTGCGATCTGTATGGGTTAATTCATGTCTGAATCTTTTCAAACAGGAGAGCATCACAGAAAGAACAGCATAGACTCAGTAGTTCCCAGATATACATTCCATTTTGTTCAACCTATGTAAATCCTACATTAGCCATCGACAACTGGCCGATAATCAAAATAATCTGTCTCTCGCTGCCCGCGTTCAAGACTCTGACAAAACCACCATACCCAATCGTTGACTGGGACAACGCCTTCAACAACGCCACTAGGAAACACCCCGTCGGTGGACCTACACCGAGGGTCTCTTCGCCTCCTAAACCATGTTTATTTAATCCCTGCGAGCCTTGTCGCTCTTGCCCTTGATGATGCTCGAGAGGTCTCCAACGGGGATCTGAACAGGGAAGTCGACGATAGCGAGCATAATGGCAATCAGGATGTACCAGCCAGAGAGACAGCACACGAATCCACAAGCACCACCACCCTATTTCATGAAATATTAGAATATGTTCCTGGTGTTGGTTCGCGGTGCGAGTGAGACATACCTTGATGAGCTTGGTGGCCAGGCCGGCGTTGCCAACAGCGTCGCGAGCGAGAGCCCAGAAAGCAGCAGTGAGCATGTAGAAGCAGATCTGGAGGCTGAAGAAGATGACGACAAAGGCGACGTTGGTTCGGAGCGAGCAGACGAGGAAGATGGTGGTCAGGACGCCCATGAAGAGGAGCCAGAAACCTTAGTACAGTTAGCGTTAATGTCCAGCTGAGAATATCAAGTTGCATTTTCTCATCTTACCGAAGCTAGCGTTGAATCCGGTGGTTGTGAGGCCCTCAGCGCCGGACGTGGCATCGGCGGGAGCGTAGGACGAGAAGGAGGCAAACGCAGGGATGAGAGTCGCGCCGTAGGAGAACCAGAAGCCACCGAAAGAGCAGAAGACGGTGGCGGGGAAGCTGTTGCCGAGAACCCACTCGAGAATGCCACCCACGAGCATGAGAAGGCCGCCCATGAAGACATAAGGACCGCTAAAAGCGCATGTTAGTATTTGACGCGTGGTCGTCGGGGTCAGTGAGGTTTGAGACATACTTTGAGGCAGCACCGGAGCCACCAGCACCGCGCCAGCCCATGAGATCGCAGGACAGAGGGGTGAAGGCGAGAAGGAAGCCGACGAGGGCACTGTTGGAGAAATGTCAGCCATCAATTCTGCATCTACGATGGAGTTGCGCTCGTGGGGCATTCGCTGGATGGGTCAAGCGACGTACATTGGAGTCGGGTTACCAAAGGTCTTTCGCAGGTCTCCCTTGACCTCGTTCATGGGCGACAGGTAGAGTTTCTCGAAGAGCTCGGGGCTCATGGACACGCTGGCAGCGGAGCGGAACTGCTTGAGGGCCTCCATGCGGTTGGACTCGGGGTCGTAGATGCCATTGCCATTGCTGATGCCGTTGTGCTTGGTGTGAAGCTCGGAGTGCTCGGAGGTAGCCATTGTGAAGGGCGAGACGAGGAAGAGGAATGCCTAAGAGGGCGATGTAATGTGGTATTCGCCAAGGACTGAAGTGAGGTTGAAGAAGGAAAGAGGATGGAGGGCAAGGAATCTGGAGATGGGAATAGGGTATCTTTGGATGCTTGAAAGAGAAGCCAGCCAATGCAAAACCCAGCTCGAAACAAGACCCGGACGGGGCAGACTTATATCAGGCCATTGCTCATCGTGAGCTCTAGGGCTAGCTCGTCTCCAAGGCCAAGGACGGACGTAGGCGCCACCCTTTGCTCCGGTCCCATGCAGCTTTTTTTGCTTGGGCTGACTCTCTCTCGCGTCTGTCCCCAGTTCATCAGAAACTTCCCCAGACGACCTTGGCGAGATCTCCACCACTAGGG
>JABSTB010000356.1:0-25267 GCA_013756995.1 Neonectria neomacrospora
TTCCCCCCCCCCCCCCCCCCGAGGGGCTGCCTAACAGGGAGCTGAGTGCAGCCAATCGGAAGAACCGAGGATCCGACCAGACCTAGGCGCACTTCAATCAACGGGAAGTCTTTCTTGATTCTACGAACGATGTTTACACACAGTACTGAACACTTTTCCGACCCTTCAAATGCTTCATGAACTTGATATCGATGTACAGCTCCTTGAGAGCTCATGCTAGGTCACTAACGACGCGGTGCTTAACGGCCTGTCTACTTTAATGGTGCAGATACCACTGGCGACAGCTAGCTTTCAAGGTGCTCCCCCGTACTGTCAACGGAGAAGACGCGGTTCTCAAACATGCGTGAACAACTTACAGCAATTTTCGCACCCAGTTTTCATTCCTCCCCAACGGTCAACCCTGACTCAAATGCAATACCACCGGTCTGGAGAAACAAGCTTTGCCCTTCTCATCGAGAATTTAGCGGCTAGTGCTCCCCTGTTTCTCCCCGAATGACTCAAACTCTCGACTACTCTTCAGCACCGCCATCAGCAGCGCTAGGGCCATATCACCAACCACATATAAGGTGGGCTTCGTTTGAGTTTCTCGCCCACTGACCTAAGCATCGATAAGCAACAAAAATAAAGTCACTGATGGATCATGGACACTCTCAACGAACTTGAAACCTTTGCTCAATCCACTGTCTATGATGGCCCGGTAGGTGGACCAGAAGTGGAGATGATCCGCCAGTATATGGACTTGTTCGACCTCGACGAGAAGGGAGCCATTGACAAGATCAATGAGCTGTCCCGGGTTCTCCCTCAAAGAAAGGCTGCATCCAAACAGACGCGGGCTGCAGCCTATCTCGTCAAAATCCAAGGCCATCTCTCGGATCCCGAAACGATAAAGTCTATTGCCGGGCTCAAGGAGGTTCCGGAAGTCGTGAACGGTACCGATGACTCTGGCCGGGCGGCCGTGTTCTGCCGCGTGGACCACAACACCCGGTCACAGATTGCGACCCATTTCGCCGAGAACAACTGGGGCGCTGGCCCGACATTTTTGCAACTCACGATTGCTGAAAAGTACCTGAGCCATGACTCTGCCTCCCCCACGCTTGGTCTAGACTCCACGTTGCCGCAGAACAGACCCAGTTCGAATAAAGCTGTCTTCAGACCCAGCCAAGACGAGTATCCAGTGTGGTATTTCTTCTACGGGCCTCTGGTAGACCCAGACGAGCTCTCAATCATTCTGTGCTTGTCTAATGATCCCGAATACAATTCCGCTACCATTACTGGCGGGCGCTTGCTGGCGTGGAATGCCATTGTGGACTCTCCAGGGCATCGGGCTCCCACTGAGATCGAAGGCAAGGCGTTCCTTGTGAGGAACCAGAAAGAGGAAGAATCACTCCGGTTCTCGGTTACGGACAAGTTTGAGGTGGTGCGTTGTAAGATCCGGTTCAGCGATACCGGTAAAGAGGTTGACGGGCTGACGTTGCGGTACACTGGCACCGACCTGAAGTGAGCGGCTGTCTGGTATGCCAATGAATTGGGCCTAGAGCATCGACGGTGTCGTGGGCTCCTGAAAGACCCGAAATGTGGTCGGCATGCCATCTCCATTTTGAGCTTGTCAAGGACAGTGTCCAAGAGGCTAAGCATCACTGCTACCCCAGAGTTCCCACAAGCCGCGTTTCAAGGGTCCTACTCGTCATTTCCAATGCCGGCTGTCTCTTGCACAAGATCATGACGACAGATGGATCATGGATGAATGGGTTTACGGTTGGCATTAGAAAGTTGACGCAGTGATTGGCACGACCCGAATAAAATGCCGCACAAGATCTTCACCAACAGGTCGAGTAATTAATACACCTACGACAAGTACCTTTTGGACGCCAGGCTTGCGCTCTCTCGTCTGCTCGTTCCCGTGTCATGGCTTCTAGACTCCTTACACGACTGATGACTGCTACATGTGGTGAGCAAACCGCCCCTGATTGGCTGTTCAGATTTCCTAATCGGGAAATGCATGGTTCGTGGGTGTTCAGGATCCCGCTAACAAGCCCAGGCTCTCTACACCCCTAACCAAACGACGATAGCAATGGCACGCCTAGGTGGTTTGTTAGGGCTGTTTCATGGAGACAGCTGGTCTGGTTGTACATGCTGATTACATTTGCTGTGCAATTGGAGACCAAGGGCTCTGGCAATATTCGCAGAGCTCATTCAAAGGAAACGGCATTTTACCCGATGAGCCACAACGGTACGAATACCCAACGACGCCAGCTCCTGCTTGTGCAGCATCATCGTACGCATTGCATCGCCCAGAATCCCTTAACTCTCCAATACTTCAAGAGCATAAAGTTGAACAGAACTGGAACCGTCCAAACCCCACCCACACTACCGCGACGTTGAGTAGCCGCTCATAGCCAAGCATGGCACATGTGCGCCGCCAGCGCAGCCTTCTCAGGTCCCTACAACCACACGGCGCTCGAGCATGTGCTCCAGCCATTGGCTCACGCCTCAGTCGTCGAGATGCGCCCCTTCCTGGCCAGAGACCCTGGCGGCGGGGTATCGCCATCCAGTGGGGTCAGAAAGCTCCCCAGGCGGCGATTGTCCTGTTGAGCAAGTAGATTACTGTTAGAGAGATCGTCTGTGAGTGACTGGGGGGGTCCGGAAAGGCGCCGTGTTGTCTTCAACGAGTCTCGTGGGTAACTTGCTTGTGCTTGCGGTACTGGGACATACCGGGTGCGCTTGCTCGTGTCTGGGGCGTATATATCCTTGGCTCGCCGTGCCGTGTCTTTCTGTCCGATTCATCTTTCAACCTGATCGTGTCCACGGCATTCAACACTGCTTCTCTTAGCTAGCGCTTTTTCAACAACTTCCCTCTCTCCTTGAACAATGAGAGAGTATCATGGCTTCTCATGTACGTCATCTTTGCGCTCTCTCACACCAACTGCTAACAAACGATTCCAGGGTGGTAACATTTTGTCCTTGGGCTCTGTCCAGACCCTCTTCGCCGGAATCGTGGCGGCTGCTCTCAGCACCCTCTGCCTTTCTTCCGTCTTTGGCGGGAAGCTGGACGAGTCCCCTGGCCTGATCAAATCATTCTTCCTCTTCTTTTACTCTTCCTTCATCAAGCCTCACCAGGGCGGTTCCAAGGGCAACCAGCAGGATGCTCTGGAGAGCTTCTACAAGAAGCAAGCCGGGGCTTACGATGCCACACGGAAGGTCCTTCTCCGCGGCCGCGAGGACATGCTGGCACTAGTTGCTGCACAGCTCCAGGCCAAAACTGTGGACAACAGCGAGACCAAGCGGGTCTGGGTTGATGTAAGTCCATTGATTGCGCTACCAATTGAATCACTTCCGAAGTACTAATACCAGTCTGCTGCAGATTGGCGGTGGCACTGGTTTCAACATTGAGGCCATGTCCGAGTTCGTCGACGTCCCCAAGTACTTTTCGAGCGTCTACCTCGTCGACTTCTCCCCGTCTCTGTGCGAGGTGGCCAAGAAGCGATTTGAACGACTTGGCTGGAAGAACGTCAAGGTCGTGTGTGAGGATGCTCGCAAGTTCCGCCTCGAGGACCACGAGCCGGGCATGGGATCCAACCCGGCCCCTCCCCGGTCTCCGGCGCTGAGCTACTTCACCAAGCCGCGTCCAGACTTTGGCGGTGCGGACCTCATCACCTTATCGTACAGCTTGTCAATGATTGTGGGTTCTCTCCTCATTCCTAATACGAGGAGGAAAACTCGCCTGGTCCTGGAAAACGCTAACCCTCGAGCCTTAGCCCGACTACTACTCGGTCATCGATTCAGTGACTTCGCTGCTGTCCCCCCAGGGTACCATGGGCGTGGTGGACTTTTACGTCCAGAACAAGGTTGATTTCGCATTCCGAAACTACACCGGCGGTCTAGTTGATCGTCACGTCAACTTCCTCTCGCGCAATTTCTGGCGCTCCTGGTTTGATCTGGACCGCGTTGGCCTCGAGCCGAGCCGCCGAGACTACCTTGAGTACAAATTCGGCACCGTTCTCAACGTCAACACTCGCAACAAGGGACTAGGCGCCATCCCCTACTACATCTGGCTCGGGTGCCACAAGAAGCCCTTTTCGTCATCCAGTCTTCCCCACGAGATTATTGAGCGTATCGATGCGCTCGCTACCGAGTCGCCATACCTGCATCCCATCAACCAGGGCGATGCTCTGACCCGGGCGATCGAAAGATCTGCTCCGGAGATTCGCTCCAAGGCCTTCCTGACCGCCGTCCAGAACCTCTCTTCCAACTTGCCTCTCCCCTCTTTCTTCTACCAGAACCACCACTGGCGCATCTACTATGATGACCAACTGAAGAAGCATACCCAGTTCAATGACGAATACATCTACGCTTTCACCTGGGAAGATACCCGCATTGATGAGCGCCTCCTGAAACTCGGCCCCGAAGACAAAGTCCTTGCCATCACATCCGCTGGCGATAACATTCTCTCCTATCTCACTCAGAGCCCTGCTCGAGTCCACGCCGTCGATCTGAACCCCACCCAGAACCACCTCCTCGAGCTCAAGGCCGCTGCTTACACGTCTGGCCTGCCTTACGAGGATTTCTGGAAGATCTTTGGGGAAGGCAAGCACTCGCAGTTTCGCGACCTGCTCATCACCAAGTTGTCTCCTCACCTGTCTGGTCGCGCCTTTCAGTACTGGCTCAAAAACATCCACGTCTTCCAGAACAGTAGCGGATATGGCCTCTACGACACGGGAGGTTCTCGCCACGCCATCCGTGTCTTCCGCTGGATCGCCCGCATCTTTGGTCTCCAGTCGGCTGTTAAGCAGCTGCTGGAGGCCAAGACGCTCAACGAGCAGCGTGAGATCTGGCGCAAGAAGGTCCGTCCTGCTCTGCTGTCCAAGCTTGTCTGCAACCTCGTTGTCGCCCAGGAGAGCTTCCTCTGGGCTGCTCTTGGTGTCCCGAAGAACCAGCTGGCCATGATCGAGGCCGACCACGCCGAATCCGACGTTGTCAAGGGCCCCAAGCCCATCGCCAAGAACAGTCGCTCGCACGCCATCTGGCACTACATGGTTAACACCCTCGATCCCGTTGCCGAGGAGACTCACATCGCCGAGGACAACCCGTACTACTATGTCTGTCTCGCTGGCAAGTTCTCTCGCAAGTGCCATCCCGACTATCTCAGTCCCAAGGCGCACGCCAAGCTCTCGCGCCCCAACGCTCTCGATGGTCTTCGCATCCACACCGACGAGCTTGAGGAAGTCATTGCGCGCATCATGCCGGGAACGCTGACCGTGGCCGTCGTCATGGACAGCATGGATTGGTTCGACACGGGTGCCCGCGCGGCCGCCGCTCAGATCACGAAGCTCAACCGGGCCCTCCAGATGGGCGGTCGAGTCTTGCTGCGCTCGTCAGCGCTGACACCGTGGTACATCAAGGAATTTGAGAGCCATGGCTTCACGCCCAAGCGTCACGGCGCCCGACTCGACGGTGCTTGCATCGACCGCGTCAACATGTATGCCTCTTGCTGGATCTGCACCAAGTCAGAGAACCTGCCACCGCCTACTCCAGAGATGGACCGGGCTGGAGGTGCCGAGATCAGCAGCTTGACTATCTAGTCAAGCATTGGGGGTTGTCGAAGGAAGTTGGGGATTGAAGGAAAATGCTCGTTGTCCGACAAAAGAAGATATAAAACGAGCACATACAAAATAACGTGACACTGAAATAAAAATCTGATTTACCGCAGCTCTTTGTCCCTGTTCCAGTCTTGCTAACATTCTCCATCCGAAAGTGAGGGGCTGTCGCGACGAATATCACATGCCAATGGCTTCACTGATGGATGTTCGGTCAACTCGATAAAGGGTCGAAAGTGCAATCGCTTGCTTCCTTACACTCGAGGGAAACAATGACTTACACCCCACGTGAAAGATTTAAGTAAAGTTGGAAAAAGCATTACCCGTTGAGCTTGTTTACTAGCCGAAAAGCACGGGTCATTCAAATGGAGACAATCGTCCCGCAGTAAGGTAACCGAGGCGCAATAGGCTTCTGCTGTTACAGAAGGTCTTACAACCGGACTTAAAGCGTCAGGAATGGAGAGAATTGATGCATGTCAATTCAGTGCCATTGGAGGTGTCACATGCGGGAATGTGGTGAAATATGGTTAAACCGCCAACATAGCGTTTCGTTCGTTGACAAAACAAAAAGATTCTATACAGTTGCCTGCAGCCATTTGTCTGCCAGACAAGTCATGTTACCAACACCCATCACTCTCGATCCCCTTACGCCCTCCAGATTCGCTTCACGGCCTCGGTAATGCCGACATCGTTGGTCTCAAACTCGTACAGTCCCACGCCAACCGTCACGGTAGCGGCGTTCAGGAGCCACCAGAAGATCTTGCGGAGGCCGGGGTACTTCTTCTGGGGGATGTAGTCGATGACAACCGACTGGAAGCCCATGTGGGAGTGAAGCAGGAGGACACTGCAGAGGATGGCGTCGGTGGCGGGGTTGAGCGAGCCGGAGGCGAAGGGGGTGACGACCAAGGGAATCAGACCGGCGGCGAGGAGGCGCTCAAAAGACCAGTGGTAAGATCCGTGGGTGGCGCTGGGTTCGGGGACGGGAGCAGGGTCGTTGACTGTGGAATTGTTAGCTTTCATGTGAAGGAGGTCGGCGACGCAAGTCGGGTCGTACCGGTGCCTTCGATGTGCTCTAGATTGGCGGGTTAGCAAAGTCGTGACAGCAACAGCACTCAGCGCGGTACGTACGAGGGCCCGGAGGCAGAATGGCGGATCGTCGGACGGTGTTGTGGAAAGCCGCGACGCCCATGAGCTGGGACTGGAAGCTGGGCTTCACGAAGGCGCTGCGGGTCGCGGCGGAGGGGCCGGCCGCCCATCGAGAAGCCAGGGCGGTCTGCCGCAACAGAGAGGGACGCACAATTGAGGCCATGGTGACAATGCGGAAGCGGCGCTCAATTGGTGGCTATTCGAGGGCGTGACGGCGGAAGAGGATGAGTGTGGTTGATGGTGATGATGATTCGAAACTGCGTCGTCGGGTCGGAGGCATTGCCGAGGATCTTGAATTGGAAGGCTTGTGATTGGCCGGCCACATTCCGATCAAGGCCGCGAGCCGGATGGTGCGGAGCGCAACAATGATTTGCCGAATGACAAGCCGGAGGTGCATGTGATTGGCGGGGGATTGAAGACGGCCCTGTCGTGGGGAAAGTTTTTTGAGTGCTTGCGGCCCGTAGATCGTGAAGCTGTCTTGTGGTGGAGTGCAATTCGGGATTGCCTTCCTACTACCCTTTGTTGCTCTTTTTCTGGGCGATCAATGCAAACTCTCCGGACGTCTTCTGCTTCTCCAGATATCTAGATTCAGTCCCAATCGCCATGGCGTCCCTCGCCGCCGCATCGAAGCTCTCGAGCGCGAGAACGGTCATCCGATTCCGATGCGTCAACGCACTACGACCCCTTCTTGGATTCCACCAAACACGAGGAATTTCGACCAGCTGGCTGAAAAAGGTTGCCGAAGGCCAAGAGCGGTGGGACAAGAGGGCTGAGAAGATCCAGAGCGGAGAGCTTCCTCACGTCTGGGACATTCTCCAGGAGCGAGGCTACATCAAAGATGTCGCAGGGTACGCCGCACTACGCAAGCTGCAGCGGTTCAACCAGGGCTGACACTGTGTCCAGCAACCCCGAGACGATCAAGGAGATCATGCGCATCAAGCGAATAGGCGCCTATGTCGGAATCGATCCCACGGCCGACTCATTGCATGTGGGACACATTCTGCCACTAATGCCCATGTTCTTGATGTGGTTCCACGGCCATCCCGCCATCACCTTGATCGGCGGCTCAACTGCGCGAATCGGCGATCCTACCGGCCGACTACAGAGTCGAGACATCCTTTCGAACTCGGACATTACCAAAAACATCACCAAGCTTCATGTGCAATTGACCAAGATCTGGGCCAATGTCCACCACCTCAGAGAGAAGCATGGGTATCAAGAGGACTGGGCTGCGAAGCATCACTTGCTGAACAACAACATGTGGCTGGGAAACCTGACTCTCTACGACTTTGCAAAGAGGATAGCCAGGCATGTCCGGATCGGTCCCATGTTGAGTCGCGATACGTAAGTCTTCTCCAGCTGTTGTCCGACTTTGCAGCTTGACTAACATGGAACAGCGTCAAGCGCAAGATGACTGAGGGTGATGGCATGTCGTTTGGTGAATTCATGTACCCCCTTCTACAAGGCTGGGACTTCTGGCATATGCACAACAAGCTGGGCATTCAGATGCAGATTGGAGGCTCTGATCAGTTCGGCAACATCGTTGCTGGATGCGAAGCTCTCAAGGTCATCCGAGACACCGAAGAGGCTCCCCATATGAAGATGCCCACCGGCTGGCAGCATGATCCGGTCGGCTTCACGGTCCCCCTCCTGACCGACTCCGCGGGCGCCAAGTTTGGCAAGAGTGCTGGCAACGCCATTTGGTTGGACGAGTTCAAGACGTCGGCATTTGATCTGTACGGCTACTTTGTGCGGCGTTCAGATGAGGAGGTCGAGCGACTGCTAAAGATGTTCACGTTCATGTCTCTGGAAAGCATCCAAAAGACCATGGCGGAGCATCAGCAGGATCCCACGACGAGAATTGCGCAGCACACGCTGGCCTTTGAGGTCGTCTCGCTCATCCACGGCTCTCAAAGGGCGCTCGAGGAGGCGAAGCAGCACGAGTTCCGCTTCGGCGGCAAGCTTCCCAGCGTCATCAACGAACCGCCCGAGACTTCGGGCATTATCACCCCCAACAACGCCCCGAGGAGCGATATCAAGCTTCCCCAGTCCATCATGAAGCTGTCCCCCGCCAAGATCCTCTTCGCCGCCGGTCTCGCCACCAGCAGCAGCGATGGCCAGCGCCTCGTCACCCAGCAGGGCGCGTACATCGCCGCCCAGCCCGGCCAGAAGCGCGGCCTCGTCCCCGGCAACCTGTCGTGGACCCCCATGAAGGCTTGGTTCCCCGAGGAGACGGCCCGGTACCTCATCGACGAGAGGATGCTCATCCTGCGCAAGGGCAAGCACAACATCCGCATCGTGGAGCTCATCAGCGACGAGGAGTGGCAGGCCAGCGGCGAGATCTACCCCGGCCAGCCCTATACCGGCATCGTTCGACGGATGAAGGAGGCGCTCAAGAGGGACGCCGACGACAGGGGAGAAGAGCTGACGGACGAGCAGCTGGCCAAGTTAGCGGGCGAAAAGCAGGCTCGCGCTTCGCGGAAGGTGGCCAACAACCCAGGCATTGAACTGCCCAGCAAGAAGGAGGTGCGCGAGCGGGCTCAAAGCAAGAAGCCCAACTCGCAATGGTAAGGAGGCGGTTCAGAGATGCCCGAACATCTCCGCTCGGCTACGCCCTGTATGACTACACTGTACAATACTGTATTCCGGATGATACCATAGACTTGGTGTAAAATATTAAATTATATATGCCCATTCATGATTGTCTACCTACTCGATCTCATCTACTGGTAGAGGACGGTCAAGTCGCCTTTGGGAACGGGGAGTGCCTTGAGTTTCTCCATAATTTCGCTCTCTGTGAGGTTCTGCTCGGTGATGATCTGCTCAAAGTGGTGCAACCCATCCGTGTACTTTTGTAGGGGATCTCCTCCAGTCACCGGGCGGCTCTGACCGGATGCCAGCGCGGCTAGGTACTGCTTTGAGACAACATACTTGTGTACGCGGTATATGCAACCCTTTATGATGCCGAACTGGACGAACCTGCGGACGTCGACATACCTCAGGACCTCGAAGCCGACATCTTGGTGACCCTTGAGCCACTCCATGACGGTGCGCCCCTGGACGAAGGTGGACATGAGCTTAATGAGATGGTAGTTGCTGACGCGGCCGCGACCGTGTGAGACGTAGGCGGCGCACTCGTCGACCATGCCGTCGACGTTGCCGATGAAGTCGTGGATTCCCGGGCGCAGGGCGTAGCAAGCGCCAAAGAAGAACATGTCGAGGAGGAGGACAGTGTCGTAGTAGAGGAGGTGGCGAAGGGCGGTCTTAGCGAGGTCCAGAGAGACGTTTGCGGCGTGGGCGATGCGGCGGACGTCGGAAACGCCGTCGATGTGGGAGATGACCTTTTGCAGGGTGAGGTCCCAGGTCGGGTCGACGATTTCGGCGAGCTTCGTCTTGGGGACGGGGACGTGCCAGCCCTTGACGACGGGGGGTTGGAGGTGGTGGGGGAATAGCTTCATGTTGATGGTGTTGGCCTCGTCGACGGGAATCATGCACTCTCCGTAGTTGTCCAAGTCTTCCTTGACGATCTGAAGCAAGCTGTCGATGGGCCGTCTCCCGGCGGTGCCCTCGTCGCGACGGCCCTCATTCTGGCTCAGGTACTCGTTCTGCTTCTCCATCTCGGAGAAGGTGGAGGCGAGGCGGCGGACGACGCGCTCGTAGGGCATCTGGTCCTCGTCGGCATCGAGGATGAGGCCGAAGTTGAAGATGAACTCATTGCGGAGGTACTTGGTGTGGGGGATGACGACGGGGAAGCCCAGGACGGCGTACTTGCCGTCGGGGGTGTTGATGGTCAGGAAGCGGTTGCAGAAGGCCTGACGGGGGATGATGTACTCCTGGAGGACGTCGAAGTCGATGAGCGGAGGTTTGGTGGAGGTGTCGACGGACGTGATGCAGCCGGCGGGAGACTGGGCGACAATCTTGGGACCTGGGGGTGAGTTAGTATTGTGGCGATGCGATGCGATATGATGCGACACGACGCAATGCGCCGTGAATATGAGGGCATTTCAGAGGGCAAGGCTTGGTTCTCGGGATCTGCTCACCCTCCTGAGGAAAGAACCTGGCGTAAAAGATGCCTTGAATCATGGTGGGCGGCGATTCATACGGTGGACTTTGTCATGTTCTGGCGCCGTCATGAGCGGGCTTGCAGAATTGCACGCAAGAGGTGCGCTATCGTGAGCTGCCGCGCATGCCGGGTCGCTGTATCGTTTCTGGGTGCTTGCGGCTATGCGCCTTGTGGGAAATGAGCAGCATACGACATACGATTGGCGATGCTAGAAGTGAGGTTTGGGAGTTGAGCCGGTGAGTTGAGGGATGTGAGGTCGTCCAGGACCCCACCATAGGTAGGTGCTAGTTGAGGTATCCCATGTACTTTTTGTCAATCTGCCTACCCTAGACTATCCGTCGCAAAACCCGGCTGTTGGCTGCTGGCTTGTTGGTCATTAGGTCTTGAGAGGATTAACAACCTCGGTCGAGCAGATATTATTGGACACTTAATAATGCCGACATGGGGCAATCAACTATCCGAAATTGGCAGGTTCCATGGTACGAAGTCGGTAGTCTCGAGGCGGAAGCGCTGGGAGCTATCTGGCGAGAGAAGATGGTGGACGGCTATGGAATAAGTGAGACGCGATTTGCGTGAACGAGTGCGGCCAGATATCTTTGATTGACAGGGGAGTTGTCGAGCACAATGAGTAGAAAAGAGAAAGGCAGGCTGTCGTTTTTAAGTTATCAAGAATGTTCCCAGCCATCCATTCAACTGCTAGTGGTCGGTTACTTCCAACTGCTATCCTATCCATCATCCATGATGCATCGTGCCCCAAACAAAGAGTTTAGGTAGCACAGCGTCATAATTACAGCGGCGCACTGCCCCACGATCCCAAGCGCTACAGCACCCGGCCCACCGAACCACCGACCACCAACCACCGCTGCCGCATACGTATCTCCATCTCCATCTCCGGTTCCATCTCTCAGCCGAAGCAACTCCCCTCCAGCAGCTTCCAGCTTCCAGCTCCAGCTCTAGACCCTTCTCCTCCACCTCGGCGGAATTCCCGACTTCGCCTCACCTGCCACTGCCACACGCTCCGTCCTCTTTTAGCCTCGCCACAGCCCAACTAAACCCTTGCCTTCCTCCCGCAACCTTAACCCGCGCATACTACCCTCCTTCAACACCATCGTCTCCCCTCTTTCTGGAACCACAGCCTCACCATCGCGACAAACGCCCCCGCGCGATCCCTGGTCCCGCCACAACCTCCCACCATAAACATCCCACCGCAAACCTCTCCCACTTCCCGTATCCTGCATCCCGCCGCGTCCCGTCCCTTCCCGCTCTGTCCGACCCAGAACGACTCCAGTTCTAACCTGAATTACCGCTTCTCTCCCTCCCCCACCATCCGCAACCGCAACCATGGCCGATAACGCCGAAGCGAGCGGCGACGCTCAAATCACCTTCAAGGTCAAGACCTCCTCTGACACCACCCACTCCATCACCATGCCCGAGGCTGCCACGGTCCTCGAGCTCAAGACCAAGCTCGCCGGCCAGGACTTCGAGAACCTCCCCGTCGAGCGACAACGCCTCATCTACTCCGGCCGCGTCATGAAGAATGACGATATCCTCAGCACCTACAAGATCAAGCACAACAACACCATCCACATGGTCAAGAGCGCTGCCAGCAACCAGACCCAGCCCGCCTCCACCTCCACCTCGACCCCTCCAGCCGTCCCTACCAACATGGCCTCGGGCACTGCCAACAACCCCTTGGCCGGCTTGACCGGCGCCCGATATGCCGGCCACCAGATCAATCTCCCCGGCCTCGATATGTTTGGGCCCGACGGCGGTGTAAGCGCAACCACCGCCCACAACTCTGTCACTATGCTAACCGACCTGTTTCGCAGATGGGCCCCCCGATGGACGAGGAGCGCATCCAGCGCTTGATGTCCGACCCCAACGTCCAACAGTCCATGAACGAGGCCCTCAACAACCCTGACTTTGTCAACATGCTCATCGAGTCGAACCCCATGCTAAGAAACATGCCCAACGCTCGTGATATCATCACGTCTCCGTTTATGCGACAGATGATGAGCAACCCTCAGATGATGAGCCAGGCCATGCGCATGCAGAGGAACATGCGAGGCGGCGAGGGCGGCTTCCCGGCTCCCGGCGCCACCGACACGAGCCCCGAGGGAAATGCGACGAGCGGTAACAACGACCAGGCCGCCGGCAACCCGACTCAGAACCCCTTCCTGAACCCTTTCATGATGCCGGGTATGCTGGGAGGTCAGCAGGGCGGTCAGCAGGGTGGCCAGCAAGGCGGAGATGGCCAACCCAACATTGCACAGATGCTACAACAGCTCCAAAGCTTGAGTGCAATGGGCGCCAACCCATTTGGCGCCGCCCCAGGCCAGACCCCAGGCCAGACACCCGCTTCTCAGGCTGCGTCAGGAACCACGCCCGCGACGGGCACACAAGGCGCGGCGCAGACCTCGGGAAGCACTCCTGGCCAGGAGGGCACTTCGAGTCCACCACCGGCGAACCCTTTTGCCGCACTGTTTGCCCCCCCAGCAGGAGGGGCTCAGGCAAACCCCTTTGGCATGAACCCTGAGATGATGCAGCAAATGATGCAGATGATGGCAGGAGGCTCAGGCTCGCCTGCAGCGCCTGCCGACACTCGACCCCCAGAGGAGCGATATGCCGAGCAACTGCGCCAGCTCAACGATATGGGATTCTTCGACTTTGATAGGAATGTTGCAGCCCTGAGGCGAAGCGGAGGAAGCGTCCAGGGCGCCATTGAGCACCTGCTCAATGGCGAATGACGCGGAGACGGAGACGGAGACGGAGACGGACCTAGATATGAAGACGGACACGAAGGGATTGGACCTGAATATGGGAGGCTGTTGATTGCAAGGTGCCCCTTTGAAGGTAACCTTTCATCTCGGCGTCTTGTGGGAGCAACCAAGCTCGGGCAATCTGCGTAATACCAGTCTGAAGCTGGAGACGGGATCGGAGGCGATCACGGGCAGTCGGGGGCTCTCGAACGGAGCAGGGCATGCCTCGACGTATTAGTATGATGCTGTTATGATATCAAGTCTTGACGGGCAAGGCAAAATTCAATAACTCCTATAATGACGAGCGTGGGTATGATTTGAGACAGAAAGAAGTGATTGCTATGAGCGGTAGTAACAGCAGTATCGGCTTTAGATGCCCTGGATGCTTCGCAACCAACAAACAACAAATATACGTTGTGAATAGTCTATTACATCCTGAACCCTTGCGTCTGCTATGCCCTGCCGATCAGATCTGCCTTGGGCAGGGTGGCGTCGCTCGGGCACTCGCAGAAGATGCCTCGGCTCGCGCCAGGTTCCCCCGCGATCTTAGTTAGCGATGCCGACCCCAGACAGGCCCTGGAACGTGGCAGCGGGAACATTCGTCATGGTTAAATGCCAGCCTTTCCCGAATTCCTGCACCTGGGAGTCTTTTCTTCTGGTTTTATTGAAGAAGTTCTCATTGAAGAATAAGTCACTGCTGCTGAGATTTAACCCTGTCGTAGTTCGCTTGTTCCGATCATCGTTTGGCAAGCCATCATCATGCGTGGAATTGAGATCAAGGAATATGTCAAGGTTAGCACTTCGCCGTTCTACTCTACCGGCTGCTTTTAATAACGGACACTCTAACGCTGAATTACAAACGCGTACAGGGCCCCAATGAGCTCGCGGTCTTAGACCTGCCCGACCCCATCCCCAAGGACGACGAGTATCTCATCCAGGTCCACGCCGCCGCCGCCAACTTCTTCGACATCCTGCAGATCCAGGGCAAATACCAGAACCAACCACGTACGTAACCACCTCCAGCATGCTCTCGCTCCATGCGCTGTCCACTGACAAACCTTCGCTCACCAGCCTTCCCGTGGGTCGCCGGCGCTGAGTTCGCCGGCACCGTCATCGCCGCCCCGCGGAACCCCAAGTTCCCGCCCGGCTCCCGCGTCTTCGGCGCGCAGCAGGGCGCCTTCGCTACGAGGCTCTGCGCCAAGGAGGCCTCGCTGCTGCCCGTGCCGCCGGGCTGGTCCTTCCACGAGGCCGCGGGGTTGTTCGTCACCGCGCCGACGAGCTACGGCGCGCTGGTGGTTAGGGCCGGCATCAAGAAGGGCGACTATGTCCTGGTGCACGCTGCCGCGGGAGGCGTGGGACTTGCGGCCGTGCAGGGTAAGCAGATGCCATGAGTTGCCACGGAGATGACAGGATGGACGGCTGATGATGCAACAGTGGCCAAGGCCTTCGGCGCAACGGTCATCGCAACGGCCTCGACGCAGCGCAAGCTCGACATCGCCAAGGCCTTCGGCGCGGACCACGTGGTGTCGTACAACGACGCCGGCTGGCCCGCAAAGGTCAAGGCGCTGACGCCGTCTTCGCGGGGCGTGGACATCGTCTACGACCCGGTCGGGCTGGTGGACGCGTCGACCAAGTGCACGGCGTGGAACGGGCGGATCCTAATCGTGGGCTTCGCGGCGGGCCGCATCGAGAAGGTGGCCATGAACAAGGTGCTGCTGAAGAACATTGCGCTGGTGGGCATCCACTGGGGCGCGTACACGCTGAACGAGCCCGCCACCATTGCGCGCGTGTGGGAGGGCATCATGGGCTTGGTCGCCGAGGGCAAGCTGCGCGGCACCGAGTACACCGACGAGGAGTTTGTGGGACTGGAGAGGGTTGGGGATGCGTTGGCCGCCCTGGGAGGCAGGGGTACTTGGGGGAAGGTGGTGGTGAAGGTTCCCCAGGAGGGAGAGAGTAAGCTGTGAGGAGTGAGAATTAAGGAGTAAGTTGTCAGGTGTAAGTTGGAATGAAGCTATATCAGACATTGTGTGATGCTCTGCACATGTCACCCAAACGAACCACGGAAATGACCATCATGTCAGAAACACCCTGAGCTTGTGATAATCATTGTCTATTCAGTCATCTCGTCGTTCAAAAGTTAGCTCGTCTTCATATAATCCCACACTCCCAGCGCCCATCCACAATATGCCCCCTTCATTGCTGCACCGCGCTCGCCAGGGCCTGGAACCTCGCAATAAGCTCCTTGTCGACGTTGGCAGCCCACCGCTCCTCGAACGCAGCGTCGCCTCCGACCCGAGCCACCAAATCCTGTAGGCGCATCTTGACAAACTCGAACGCGTGAACGGTGTGCACCGGATCCTTGGCCAGGTTCTCGCGCTCCGCCACGATCTTCGGGGTATCATACTCGCTTGCCTCCAGGGGGCCCCAGATCAGCGTGTCGGTGCCGTTGACCACGCCGTCCTGCAGCTCGGAAATCACGTTGGTCCACATGTCGAAGTATTCCTGGAGCTTGCCCAGCACCAGGTCCTGCATCGGCGAGGGCAGCTCCAATAGGCGAGTTAGGCCTAGGAGGAAGAGCTTCTGCCGCTCGATGTGGTCCATGCTAGACAGATAGGAAAACCACTCGACCGACAGCCAGCCCCAGACCTGATCCAGGGGGCCAAAGTTCGTCAGCATCTGCGCGAAGAGAGTTGGTTCTGCTAGTGCCAGTCGGGCGAGCACCGCGAGATAGTCGCCTTCAGTGACTGTGTTGAGCTTGCTGACTTTCCGGTTGGGACCAGTGGTTTGATGCGCCTCCCAAGAGTCGTGTAGATTCTCCAAAATCTTCTTCATAAACCCAATCTCAACCATATCCTGCATGATTACCGAGACGCCGGTAGAACCTCCCCACTCTACAGCGGCCCGGATGAGGTACTCGATGCATACGGTGGCGAGGCGAACATGCTCGCGACTTCTAGAGTCTAGGGCGCCTGACAAGGCCATCAGAACTGGCCGCCGCAGTCTGTCTTCTAGCATTGAACTAGGTGCGAGGAGGACGTATGACTCGATGGCGGCAAGGGCTTGTGATGCTGTTTCGACATTGTATTCCAGAAGTGGGAGCGCCAACTCGGCGAGATTGGTCACCTCTGGTGCCAGAGGCGGACTGCTCTGCATTAGGATGGCATTCCACAGCTCCAGCGACTCGTCAATCAAATGAAGATGCAAGTCTGACCCCCGCCGCGCAGCTTCCGACAGGAGTGGCACCATAAAGTGTTGATACCGCTGGGAGTTGCTGCCCATGCTCATCACAAGAGCCGCAAAGATGGCGATGACCGCCTGCTTGATCATGTATTCTTCCGTGCCAGAGTTTTCCCAGACTCCTGGAAGAGCAGCCATGAGCTGGTCTCCAAACTGCGACACTTGCTCTTCCATCCTGGTCACAATAATTCGGATGGATTCGAGAATGGCCAGTTTGGTCTCGTCCACATCCACGTTCTGGATCAGGTTGATGAGCTGAGTTAGTACGTTGGAAGTAAAAGGTAGAAATGCGTCGACGCTGAAACCAAGCTCATCAGCAATCCAGCGCAACTGCCGTGCTGCTGTGATTCTGACGACGAGGTCATTGGTTTGATCATCCGGGTTCAGGAAGTGCTGGAAGATCTGATAGACTGTAGGCCGACTGGCATCGTCAAGCCTGACCGGAGCCCACTGGCTCACGAGGATGGCTATCCGTCGTCGCAACACCATGCACAAACCGCCTTGTTGTTGCGCATCGTTGACAATGGTCGAGGCTAGCACACTATCAAAGTCGAAAACCTTGAATACGTGAGCAGCTGCGAGGCCCATGGCCGTATACACTGCCTCTTTGGTGGCAATATCAGCCTGGGGATCCTGCGCAGTCTGGAAATATGACAATAAGGGCGGAATTAACAGGTCCTTGTAGTTTGTGAGAAGGTCAAGAAACAGCTTTTCAGCACATGGGCGCACCTCCCACTCGTAGGCGCTTCCTTCACTTTGCTCCTGCTGCTCCCATTCTTCTGGGTCCTCCTCCCAAGCGTCCAGATCCGCCTTGCGGAACACAAAAAGATGAGTGATGATGGAGTTGACAATTTGGACGACAAGATCGGGCTTGAGTAGTTGGGTCTTGATGATTTCCCTGGCCTGTTCCTGCTCTGCTTTGGTTTCCGGAGTTCGGTATTTGAATGTCTGAACAGGCTGGAAAGCAATCCTCACGCATGCCCTGAGCAGTAGAAGTCCCTTGAGCGCCAGTCTTTCCAACAGTGGACCTTCGACCTTTGATTTTGCCGTGCCTGCCTCTCCGGAGCCTTGTCGGATACCACCAGATTTGTCAAAGACTTCGGCGAACTTTGCTACGAGATCCCAATATGCACCGACCAAGGAAAGGGAGTTGGGAAGCACGGCGAAGCTGGCAGCGTGCTGTTCCGACATGTCGATATGGAGCTTGGCGAACTGGAGCAGATGCTTGCCCACGACGTCCTGGTACTGGGCTGGCACCGTCGAGCCATGGCTCACAAAGTTGAGGAGTTGGCCGAACTGGTTCTGTGACATGGTCCAGAATTGCTCGACGGTCTTGTCTCCATGAGGCCGTTCATAACCGAGGATGACGAGGCGGCGAAGGATCTTGAGGGAGAACAGGCTGTTTAGCATGGCAATGTCTGCTTCATCACTGTTTCCAGCCCCCCCACTTAGGAAGCCCACCCAGGCTGTAGACTTTTCGGCGTAGATATCCGTCAAGACGTGGACGATTTCGGGCGTGACAGACTGTAGGTCGGTCTGGGACGTCCGTAGCCTGGCGGTTCCGAGCTCCTTGACGACTCGCAGCAGAATCTGCAATACGCCGTGGAAATGCTTCTGGCTGCCATTTCGAGAGGAACGAAGCAGTTCGATGAGACCTCCTAGGGCGTCTGGCCACTCGGCGGGATAGTCGATCCTAATGACCTTGGCGACCACCAGTGCATTGTGTAAAGCGAGGTTCGACTCTTCCTCCTCGATGGTTCCCTGGAAGAGCCGTTGGCGGATAATGGCCTTCTCGTCGGGCTTGATGCCGTTCTTGGCCTGGGCGTAGCGTCGCCAATACCGATCGATGCCGTTCTTGAGCTGGATGATGGCGAGGAAGCGGATGTCGACGGGGATGGACTTGTCAAGGTAGATGGCCTGTAAGTGCATTAGTCACCGGACAAGCAAGTCCTCTTGAAGCTGGTTCAACGCACCTGCAACGAAGAGTAGTAGCCCGACTGAGCCTCCCAGGAGGTGAGCTGCTGGCCGGCCGTCTGGCGCTGTGTAAAGTCGGAGGAGGTGGCAGACTGGAGGGCCTGGCAGAGCGACTGCAGGGACAGCGGATTCGCGTCGCCGGGAACCTCAATGGCGAAGCTCATGGTTGGTGCCGGCGCCGTCCAGGGGAGCGGCAGGATTCGTCGATGGGACCAGCACCGAGGCTCGACTGCGGACTTGCGGACTGCGTTGCGCTGCGTACTGTACAAGTACGTGAGGAGTGGGTGGAGGGAGAGAAGTTGGGATGGATGGACTGGGAATTTTACCCCGTCTAGGCGAACTAGGCAGTGAATTCGGTATCGCTGTGGTGGGGTTCCGGGACTGTATGGAGGGGTAATACGAGCTTCGTCAACGTCACGGCGTAGACGTGGGCTGTTGGGTGAGTTTCTTTGGGCAGACCAGTCTGGAGAAGAGTTGAAGTGTATGTGGATTTGAGAGATGAGTTTGATTGTTTGCCTTGGAGAGAGGAAATCCCTTGTGTGGTGACAGTGTGGAAAGTGGACTACCTAACCTACTGTCACGGCAAGCCAGCCCGCCAAGGCTGCATGCTTCATCCCATACAACAACGCAAGGTCGGCAATAAACGAGGAACCCGTGGGCCGCTCCTCGGCTATGACCAAACAGCTGCAAAATGGACAAGGGTTCCAAATGTCTAACTGTTTCAGCACCAAGTGCCAACGTACCCAAGCTTCTAGACACTGGGAACCTGGAAGTCTCTTAGGCGGGAGACTCAACACCCAACGCTGTTAGCATGCACGTCCGTTTCATAAGCTGAATGTACACCGCTGTCAGACACTCACCCCATTAGTCCTCTAGCGGATTGGTTTGAGGGACCAAGAAAAGCCCGAAAAACACACAGAATGCTAGGGAGAACGCAGAAGTACCTTCATTTATCTCCTGTCTCTTGAATACTTATAAATGCTCTGGTTCTGAGGTGGAAAGTTCACTTGTTCAGCTCTTCCGCCTGCGACGATGATGCTCTGTTTCAGCTGTAGTCTACTCCCTACGCCTTGTCAAAGCGCTAAGAACCGTGGAGGCGGGCCCTGGTTCCAAGGCTCTAGCGCTAGACCATAAGGGGAAACGAGCTTTGGACCGACAGCATCCGTCCATTACGACTTGGCAGTTTTTGATGATCGCGCTCGCACATCCATTTCTCCTTGGTCATTGTGACATTACCCGCCATTGCAATCCAAGCTGGCAATGATACGCTCACGAACCGTCCGCTCAGCCCTACCAGCCCTGCTGAAAAGGCAATGGACTTGCCCAGCTTGTCTTTCCGGGCGCCGACCCTACTCACAGAAGCCGGACCAGCGCGAACCGCCTGATCATCGCAAACTCGGCCTCCAGCAGGAACTCTTCATCAGCTCCCTCTACAGCCCCGGATCGCCCATATTTCTGCCGAACGGCGCTAAAATATTCAACCGTCTTGTCGATTTTTTACGGAAACAATACGTGCGATATGGATTCGAGGAGGTCATCACCCCGACCATCTACAAGAAGTCGCTGTGGGCCAAATCAGGGCATCTGGAGAACTACGCCGATGACATGTACTCGGTGACTGGGAATACCCAGCATTCGAATGCTGACCATGCGGGCTGCTGTGGGGGAGATCATGCTAGCATGACCAAGGCAGAGGAGGAGGAAGAGGGCGACTATGGCTTGAAGCCCATGAACTGCCCGGGCCATTGCCTGATATTCGCGTCAAAACGTCACAGCTATCGAGATCTTCCCATTCGCTACGCTGATTTCAGCCCGCTGCACCGAAACGAGATATCAGGAGCCCTAAGCGGACTAACCCGAGTGCGACGCTTCCACCAGGATGACGGACACATCTTCTGCCGGCCGTGCCAGGTTGAAGAGGAGATCAAGAAGACGCTGGACTTTGTCAAGGTCGTCTACACTGTGCTGCGGTTCGGTGTGAGCTACCTCCTAGCTCTCTCTACCCGACCAAAGGACCACTTCATCGGTACGGAGGAGGAGTGGTCACGAGCCGAGGACTCGCTGAAGCGAGCGCTGGATGCGTCAGGTATGGATTGGGTTGTGAAGGAAGGCGACGGGGCCTTTTACGGACCCAAGATCGATATTATTCTCCAGGACTCGGACGGTAAGGAACATCAGACGGCTACGATCCAACTCGACTTTCAACTCCCCAAGCGCTTCGAGCTCGAGTACCAAGCCCCCGCCCCTGAGTACGAAGCCCGCGGCGATACCACCGAGGACCCGGCGTTGCTGGCCGAGTACGGCCCCGTCCGCCCCGTCATGATCCACCGCGCGGTCCTGGGCTCAGTAGAGCGTCTAATGGCCCTTTTGATCGAGAGGTATAATGGCAAGTGGCCGTTCTGGCTCAACCCGCGGCAGGCCATCATCCTTACGGTCAATACCTCGGCGCCCGTGCTGGACTGGGCCGAGGAAGTGCGCGATGTGCTGGTGGGCCACAACAGGAAGGTCTACGAGCAGCTCGAGGCTGGAGTGCTCCCTGAACAAGGCGATGTTCTGCGACCAACTGGGCTGGCGGTGGATGTGGACACGACGGCGAGATCCCTCGGTGCCAAGATTAGGGAGGCACGCAAGAGTGGCTATGGCCAAATCTTGGTGGTCGGAGACGAGGATGTGAAGAATAAACAGGTTGGGTTGGGCAAGGAGCGGGTAGCCCCTGAGGAGTTGCGCGAACGCTTGCAAACCATGGTAGATACATTTGCGTAGATATCCTTCCACTCTCCCTCGGGCGGCCAACGTAGATACAAGTCCTCTCCCAATCGTCCTTCCCCCCATCCCCAGAAGCGCAGAGCTGCGCGATGCGACTGTACTTCACCTTGTATCAAACGTCATACCCTTGGCGCTGCCGAGAGGTGTAGCGGGAGCGCAAGCGGCACGTCGTGAGGCCATGTTCGCGCCCGATCCTTCTAGTCTATGTCGTATGCCGTTGTCTCGTTATGCTTGGGATTCGATAGAGCCGCCCTGATGGGAAAATCACCCCCTCGCTCGGCCCTGGCTCGTCCCCGACTGCTGATACAGTGTTCTGTGGCGGCCATCAGTGCGCCGTCCCGGGCCTGAAGTCATCTGATGCCTCGACCGGGGTGCGCCGGCCAAACTCACCTCTTGAGCTTGTCGTCGACACCACCGCCGGCCTGCTCGATGCGATCAATCATGGCCTGGCGCTCGACGAGCTGCTCGCGCATGTAGTCGACGGTGCGCTTGAGGACCAATCCCTCCGAGCGGCCCTGGCCCTCGAGCCCGGGCACCAGCTCGGTCAGGCGATCGAAGCCCTCGCGGATAGCCTGCCGCCGCTTCTGCTCTATGGGGCGCGCATTAGTCTTCGATGGTGTACCTGGTCGATCGCGCAAAGCAGAAAAAGGACTATGTCCAAGAACGCAGGAGTGGTATGCAGGGCCCTGTGGCGCCTGCGCGCAACGTACCTGACGCAATGTGGTTCTGCTTCTTCTCCTCCTCGGTGAGGCGCGGTTTGTCATCGCCGGCTTGCGCGCCGGCCTCACCGGCGGCGGGAGACTTGTTATTTGGTGACGACGACATTTGCAGAAGCACGTCTTTGAAAGGAGCGTTTGAAGGAAGTCCCTGGGGCGGGAGAGAGAGAGTCTGCCACGGCGGGAGGAGGGGCTTTTTAAGGTATAAGTGTGTGAGGGAACGATGCAGGCAGGTCGAAGAAGCGGCTTGTGACGTGCAAGGATGTTGCCCCAGATTCGCCATGTGAAACCCTGGTCCTTGCATGTGCTTCGGTGGTTGCGCGGCGCTATAGCTACGATGGAGGTGGTAATTCACCGTAAAGCTCCTATAAATCGCACTACTCGTGGAGCTTTTATCAAAAAGTCCTAATTGCCTGATCCACCACGTCCACTCCCGCGCACATGTGATAGTGACGTCCTCGGCCTGCAAGACACTCCCTCAACGACTTCAGTGTTACTCCGTCCGGCGCCATGGTTTGCAGGTGCCTCGGATTTGATCTGCTTGATCTGCACGACATGCGCCTCGATACGTATCGAAGAATGTCTGACATGTGCCTTTGCAGTCCAATTGTCTAGTCTGCATGTCGACTTGCAGCACCTTCATCGCAGTCTCGGTCTGGCGCACTTCAGTTCCAAACATAATTCTAGATTTTATATTTGCCAATTCGTGCCGCCGTACATCGCAACCCGTCAAAACATGTCCGGAACGATGAACCATGAGACGCCTCTTACCAATCTATGTAGTTCCAGGGCAAGCCTGAGCTGAGCATGGCTCATGCCTGGAGTTATTTCCTATATCCGTCGAGCATGTGAACCTTTAGTCCTCCTCTTCCTCTTCCTCATCAAACTCATCTTCATCCTGCCTGAAGATGACCTTTTCCGCTAGAGCCAAACACCGTCGAACCGGGAGCCCGACTGCGTTGTCAACACCTCCGTCAATTTTCTCCACCATCAGCATACCGCCAACGCCTTGAACGGCATATCCGCCGGCCTTGTCAGCTCCCTCGCGAGTCTTGACGTATGCCTCAATCACATCGTCCGGGAGTCCATCGGACTCGCTCAAAAAGTAGACCTTGGTCTCTTGTGTATCGCTGGCTATTTCGTATCCCGGATGTCTCGCATCATCCCTAGGGGCCATTACGGTGACTGCGGTCAAGACCCGGTGCATCCGTGTATCCCGCAGGTGCTTTAGCATGCGAATGTGGTCCGCCTCGCTTCGTGGCTTTTCCAGGATCAGGCCGTCACGGGTGACCACGATGGTATCGGCAGCGATGACGAGGTGAGGGTCGGGGATAGATTTAAGGCTCAGCTCTAGAGCGGTAGCATATACATCCATGCATTTTTGGCGGGCAGTGGCGGCGACATATCCATCGGCTCCGTAGGCCTTTTTGTCGAGGTCCTCGGGTTTCGTGGAGGGGGTGATTTCGAGGTTTGTGAGGCCAAACTAGCTGCTGTGAGCACTTCGACTGGGGATAAAGGAGCTGGACGTGGCAATACCTGTTGCAGCAATGCTCTTCGCCGGGGCGAGGCGGAGGCCAGGATCACACGCTTGGTGCTGAGATGGGTGAGGATGGGGAGCTCCAGGGGCAGCGGGCCTTTGCGGATTGGCAGGTTCTGGCGCGGAGGATGGCCGTGATCTTCGGCAGACTTGCCGTTGTCCGGAGGGGGGCTACTCGGGGTTGTGGAATCCGCCATGGTTGTAGTGGTGTGCGAATTGCAACTGTGGAAAGAACGGTGATGATGGTGGAAAGCTGGCGCTGAGTTGGAGAGCGAGGTCATTGTGGGGTTTGAGCATGGAACGCGCCAGCCCGCCCCACGACGACCAGCCCATCCCGCCTGTAGCTCCAATTGAGGGGCCTCGGTGCGTCTCAGCGAGAGCTGGGACTTTATATATAAATGCTTGTGTTCATGATAGTGACCAGTAGAGCATATGCCCTGGAGTTGGAGAAGATGGATTAGGTCTTAGAACAATTAGTCGCAAATGTTGTTAGAGCTGGAGTGTTCGCTGCACGTGTCTATCGTCGTACACAATTAGTCTGAAGCTCTGTCCTTACCCAGGTGAGCTCATGCTTCAAGTACTTACCTAGGTACCCAACTGCGCTGGAGTCTGGATTGAGTGACCTAGATCCATACTGGGAAGTGCAAATAGCTGCAAACTGACGGTTTGGGGCCAATGCTTCTCGCTACAGAACAAGATCGAGAAGATTTCCGTATTTCTAGAAGCCTCGATTGATGTCTTTGTTGTGTTTTGTGTGTTGGTAGCGAATTTGCTTGGTCAATGGCTGCAATGCCCCATGTCGCTCACTACCTAGGTACCCGTCTGAGTGTTTGCCTTGGTGCCTTAGCGTCGTTTTCAGGCATTTCGAATCTGCGATCAAGTCAAGCCGAAGCGGGTACCTCGCCCCATGTACTGCCGCTCCGCTGCGTCTCCGTACCACCACCTCACCTTCAGTTGCAGTGCAAAAAGCCAAACCCGACCTCTCCGACAGCCCGCCAACGCCAAATCACCTTTCGCGCTTCCAAAAAACAGCTGCACGGATTCGCAGCCGCGCGCAGGTGGCCCTTAACGTCCCGGAGCATTCCGCGGCTCGCTGTTGACGCACCAACTCCGCCCTAATCGCCAGCCCTGACCTGCCGAAATCCACGACGTCCGTGGTGCATTTGACGCGACCATTGGACAACCACGCGTCGAAACCCACTCGAGCATTGTCGCTACCGCCTCGACACTGGCATCTGCGCGAACCCATTGTCCCTCGACGATAGGTCTTTCGATAGTGCCCTGCCCTGGCTTGTGATGCGCCTGCCTCCGCGACTCTAGCAAGCACCCACGCCCACCATGGAGACCAAGCGCAAGGCCAATGGCGCTGCGTCCGTGGAAACCCCCGATCGCGCCGCGAAACGTCGCAAACTCGCTGTAAGTCGGACTCCTTGTTTCCACATTCATCGGATCAGTGTAATGCTTTTCTTGCTTGG
>JABSTB010000357.1:0-12399 GCA_013756995.1 Neonectria neomacrospora
ACCCATCATCCTCGTCCGTCTGCTGATCTCGCATCCCCCATTCTCCAGGCCAAAACCCCCCCAGACCGACCACCCTCCTCCATTCTCGACAATCCCGACATTCACTATCTCCTCGTTTTCCGTTCGTGTGTCTGCGTCAAGAACCGGATCCCGTGGCGCTCTTCGATCGGCCGTCTTTCGCTAGCGATGAAATAGACTGCGTCCCGCCACCAGCGAGAACCAGAACCCGTCCAACAGAAACTCCCCCACTACCCGCCGACAAGTGGCGACAGCCTCCCCCGAGAGCCTTTTTTTATTCTCTCTACCCCGAAACCACCTGAATGCGATCATAGGCCGTCGCTGCGGCTCGAGGCATAGGGTATCCGAGTCGGGAACAATATCTTTTGCCTTTTTTTCTTTGCTTTGCGAACTTCGTCACTCTCCACCATGGCCGACGTGCACGAGATCCAGTCCGGCAGTCCGAGCCCGGCCCCAGAGAGCGTCTCCACTTCGCCTTCGCCCCGGCCTGCACCCGACATGCCGGTCAAGAACAAGAGCCGTCACCGTCTGCTCCGCGGCATTCAGCGCATCTCCTCCACGCCGTCCCTTACCAGCCTGCGCCGCTCCAGGTCCGTCGGGAGCCCCTACAGCTCTCGCAGCACCCTCTCCTGCGTCAGCCTCGCTGGCACTGGTCCCCCGGGCACTCCCCAGAGCCCCCGGTCGACCACTCCTCAGTCACAGCTCTCACCGTTGGGATATCCCAGCTCGTCGTCGACCACGACTCACACATCTACCGGCGAGTTTCCCTTCGAGAGCATCGCCAGCCACCTAGCTATTCGAAGAATCGAGACTGGCACCCCGGCGTCCTCCTACTCAACTGTTCCACTCCCCGCCGATCTCAAAGCCAAGCATGTCCAGAAACCCCCATTCCGCCTCTGGGATGTCATGCCCCACGAGGTCCAGATCCACGTCTTCTCCTTCCTCCGCCCAAAGGAGCTAGTTCAGGCATCCCGAGTGTCAAAGGCGTTCTACAAGTCCTGTTTCGATGGCCAGCTTTGGACCTCCCTGGACGCCTCCGAGTTCTACCAGGAAATCCCGGCCGAGTCGTTGTCCAGGATCATTGTCGCCGCCGGTCCCTTTATCAAGGATCTAAACCTCCGAGGTTGCGTCCAGGTCGACCATTACAAGCGCACAGAGGTCATTGTCAAGGCATGCAAGAATCTCATGAATGCCACCCTCGAGGGGTGCCAGAACTTCCACAAGAACACACTCGACACCTTGTTGCGGAGCAATGAGAAACTGGTCAGCCTCAACTTAACAGGACTGACTGCCGTGTCCAACACGTCCTGTATCATAATTGCAGAGTCATGCCCTCAACTAGAGGCTTTCAACATTTCATGGTGCCGCAGGGTGGATGCCCGAGGTGTCAAGTCTGTTGTCGCAGGATGCCCTAGATTGAAGGACCTTAGGGTTGCCGAGGTCGCCGGCTTTGATAACATTGAAACTGCCGAAGTCATTTTCAAGTCCAACAATCTGGAGAGACTGATTTTGAGCAGTTGCACGGACCTCAGCGATGAAGCTCTCAAGACTATGATTCATGGAGTTGACCCCGAGATTGATATTCTGACCGATATTCCTGAGGTTCCCTCGCGGAACTTGCGCCACCTGGATCTCAGCAATTGCATCCAACTCACAGATGTCGGCGTCAAGGCACTGGGCCATCAAGTGCCAAACTTGGAAGGCCTACAGCTCTCGGGCTGCACGTTGCTGACCGACACAGCCCTCGAGTCCATTCTCGATTCCACGCCTCGTCTGACGCATCTCGAGCTGGAAGGCCTCGAGAACCTCACAAATACAATGCTGTCAGAGCACCTCGCCAAGGCTCCGTGCACTGGCACCTTAGAACACCTGTCCCTGAGCTACTGTGAGAACCTCGGAGACACCGGGGTGCTCCCAGTCATGCAAAAGTGTGTGGCCCTGAGGAGTGTTGATTTGGACAACACCCGAATTAGCGACCTCGTCCTCGCTGAGGCAGCTTCAATGGTCAACAAGCGCTCGAAGCGGTCCTTCAAGGCAGACAGACACCCAGAGCTGACCCTACAGATGGACGTTTACGACTGCCAGAACGTGACGTGGGCAGGTATCCGAGAAGTCCTCTTCCGGAACACCCAGGTCAAGTCTGCCACAGGCCATCCCGGCCGTGTCAGCTACCCGACCGAGGTGATCGGCCTCAAGTGCTTCTACGGCTTCCAGATGACCGTTGACGAACACCAGAAGCGTGTTCTCCGCAACGACCTTGCGTCCGCCGGCCGGTTAGAGAGGAAGTGGGCGGACTACATGCAGGCCACCGAGGAAGCCGGCATCACAGGTGCCGGATACCGGAGACGCAGGCGTCGAGCCCGGGAGGCCCAGGCCCTCCATCTAGACGAGGAGGACGGCGGTTTTGGCCTGAACGGCCGCCGCAGAGCTCGAACTCTGGGTTCCTGTACCGTCATGTAAGTCTTGGGCTGCGACTGCGACAACAGGCGCCCCAAGCACGATACCAAATATGATGAGCTATCCCGGTAATGTGGAACATTACTTGGGGGCATGAGATATGCGCGGCGAGACGGATGGGAATATGGTATATATGGGTTTAGGATTGGCTGGCGGATTTTTCTCCATTTCTCGGACGGGATGTTTTGGCCTGTTGTCTTTTTCTTCAGCGGGTGGCGTCATGGTAGATCGCTGCATCCTTTTGTCTGGCTCGTTACGGATGAAAGCCTGTGGTTTGGGGCGCTGGGCATACTCTGTGCGTACAAGCAAATCATGTCATCTACATCGGCGCACGTGTTGCTCGGTTTGTTGAACGAGGGTTCAATAGCACACCTATATAGACAGTCAACTTTCTTAAGACATCAATCATCATCACGAAGCAAACTCCATTGTGGCAAGCCCTTGCTGAAAGTTGACCGACCCTACCCATATCTAATTAAATCTCGATACCCAAACAAACCTGCAGAGCGTGCCGTTGAAGCCTGATATCTTGATGATGTTACGATATTTCAGTTACCCGCTCGCCTCTAAGTGACCTCCACCAACGAGACTGCCTCGTCAACTCGCCGTCTTCGCCTCCCACGATGAGCCACCACTTCTGAAGGAATTCTTCACTAGCCTCCCAGCTACGACTGTCCCATGGCGAGCCAGTGTGCGCTCCTTTAACACTTCCCCAGCACGTCAAATGGTTCAACGAGTCGTGAAAGAACTCATCCTCGTCAATCTCATCCGCGCACGATATGAGGTTATCGCGGACTTCGTTGAAAGGAATAACATCAAGGAACGGATGGTGATTCGTAATGATTTGGTTCCGCGTCGGCCGCAGGTCAAATTTCAGGGTGCGGAAGCCACTCTGCACCGAAGCGACGAGGGTGGCTCGCTCGGCGGGGGCGTCGATCTGCGGGCGGTAGAAGGGAGAGACGGCGTCGTCGGAGCAGAACATCTTTTGGGTGATGCCGACCTGGAGGCAGTTCTCGAGGAGGGCGGCCAGGGAGCACATGATCTCTATTCGGAGCGTGTTCATGTGCGGGTCCGGGATCACGGGGAGGAGGACGGACGTGGGGTGCGCGGGGATGTGGAGGATGGGGCAGCCGCAGTGGAAGAAGATGACGGGGGGCACCAAAGTGTCAGCGGGATACGCTTCCGTCAGCCATTGATCGAAGCTGGGCGAGGAGAGGTCATCGTCCCAAGCTTCTTCGACTTCTTCTGGGGTGAGTGCGGAGCCAGCGGCGGAGCTGATGGTGCTGGATTGAAGATGGGACGGATTGATCGTCTGCGCATCAAGATTGGCCTCTGTTGAGATATCTGTAGAACCGGGGGTAGGTCTCAACACCATCTGCTGGTCATTCAAGGGAGAAATAACGTAATCCAACACGGCATCCGATGCTTCGACACGACGCTCCAATTCTTGGATCCGTTTCTTCTGCTTTTCCCCTTACACGGATCATGTCAGCCAAGTCCCGGCAGAGAGCATCTATCCAAGGAGCCGGCCAATGGCAGGCACAAGAACTCTTTTCGGACTCGTTCTTTCGGCAATGAGCCCCCCCCCCCCCGCTTACTTACTGTAGTTCTTCTGAGCCAAGCGATTCTGCAGGCGCCTCTTATCCGGGTCGCGGCGAATGACCTTCCTACTGGCTGTGGGCCGAGCGGCGGCTTTCTTTGCACCATCGGGTGGGTCCACTATATATCCTTCATCCATTGCATGGGGCTTTTCAACTGCGAAATCCTTTTTGGCGCGGGGGGTTGTAGTTGGAGGCTTACGATTGCTGCGGTTGAGGATGTCATGAGGGCTCATGTCAGCCAAAAATGGCTGATGTCAGCCACAGCATCATGAGGACCCACTCACGCAGACCCGATATTTCCTAATTTGGAAGGTCTTTTTTCCTCGGCTTTTGCACCACCACCCTATAGTTAGAGCATCAAAGCGGCCTTCCCGAACTGTTCAGCTCTACCTAGGTGTGGAAACAGTTGTATCTCATGTTTATTATCACAATCTAATTTAACGTATTCAATCAAAGCGTTATTAAAATAAAATAAAATAAAATAAAGGTTCCCAATCTTCATAGTACGACTGAAAAGTGTCTAAGAGAGTCCACATTGCCCGGTGTGTTTAACCTTGTACAACCATTAGACTAGATGTTGCCAAATGTGGGAAACTCATTAAAGCCTCCTTAACCATCGACGACAACCCAGACGGTAACTTTCCAATGTTCGTTGGATGGAGAATAAACGACTGAATGCAGATTACAGATCACCTCCTGGTACACTATGCGTGTACACTTGGAGCTGTTTCCAAATAAGACAAATACAAAATGAATCAGTGTCAAACGTCAACGGCGCGACCACCTTCCTTCATGGCAATCTCCTTATCTACCGCATCAGCCATCTCTTTTAGACTACTGAACCTCCACGAGAAGCCAACTTTGCCATCCCGAATCAACTCGTCGGCTGATGCATCCCCGCCCTCTTGTCTTCGCGCAATCCACACGCTGGTGAGGCCCATCTGCTTCGCCGGCACATGGTCAGCCGCGATACCCTGTGCTGTGTGCAGAACCTGGTCCTTTGAAATGTCAAGGTCTTTCTGAAGATGCTCGAGCAGGTACTCGAAGTTCTTCAACGATGGCTTATACGAGCCAATGTCTTCCGCCGTGTAGATGGCGTCGAAGCCCGGGACAAGATTCTTCAAGGGCCCCTCGCAGGTCTTACGGAAAGAATCGTTGTCGACGTTGGAGAGGGGTACGAGCTTGAAGTGCTTGTGGAGACGGTTCATTGCGTCGACCGTGTCCGGGAAGGGAACCCAGGAACCGATACTTGACCCGAAGGCCTCGGCTTCTTGCTGCAGATTCGCCGTGATGCCCAGCCCCTGGGAAAAGCGACCATATGCCTCGGTGAGAAGGGAGGCATATTTGAGGCCTGGCTTTTCTCGCAGCAGTTCCGCCTCGACATCGAGAAAGGCTTTCCTGATCAAGGCCTTGCCGTCCTCGGCGTCGCTGTAAGCTTTGAGGGGATGGGAATCTGGGAGGCGTGCGATAATGGGCTCAAGAAACTTGAAAAGGGACGACTCCCAGTCAATGAGAGTACCAAATATATCCAGAGTCAGCACCGAGAAGGAGGTGAGAAGCCGAGTTGGGGGATTGGGCACTGTAGTGGACGACATGGCGAGATTTAGAAAAACGAGATTTACAGTATAGATGGATAAATAGAATGATGAGTTGCAACAAGGACAACAGGTTGAAAAAATTCAATAAAATAGTAACTCGATTTCCCGGAATCCCAAGGCTCGGAGCCCCGCATTCCTGTGACCGGAAGGGCGCCGCCTGCGTGGGCCGTTGAGCCGTCAGTAGGTGGGGCCGTGCTCGACGTTGCACGAGATCGTGATTTTGCTCTCCGCTTCCGAGATCCCGAGGTTCATCAAGATCGATCCTGCATCGCATCACCTTCAACGTCTACTCGCCTACGAACCCTTGATTGAACACAGCAGCAGAATTTCTCCACCGGAAGTCATCTCAGTCTTCTCAACCTTTCACATTGACAACACCACTGGAAAAGCCAAAAATGCCTCTCGAGGTCATATATGTTACCCGCCACGGCGTAAGTCTCCGACGAGGGCTGCTCTCGACCGCAACGGAGCCTCCTAGCGGGAGTCACTCGTATTCCCCTTTCCCGTCCAGTGTTGACATGGAGGCTCTGGTACCAGTTCCGGACAACCTGGAGCGTCGACCCTTCCACAGGCATCTACTCAGCGTCCATCCCGTCGCCCACAGGCATCCCCGCAGACCCAGCCTTGACATCCCATGGCGTCAAGCAAGCTAGGGAAATGGGCAGCCACTTGGCGACTTTGGACCCTCCTATCGATGTTGTGTATTCCAGTCCTTACTACAGGTGCCTCCAGACCATTGCCCCTTTCGTGGAGCTCAAGCGGCAGCAGCTAGAAGAGGAACCCGGCGATAGCGAGGCTACGGCTGCAACAATCCGCCCGGAGTATGGACTTTGTGAATTCTTCGGCGCGGCTCCGTTCGACCACCCAATCCCAGCGTCACCAGAGAAGCTCAAGGCCTTCTTCCCGGCTTATGATGACGCCTACATTTCCGCCTTGGCCCCATCCAGAAAGGGCGAGGGGATTGATGACCTGTACCGGCGAGTTGCCGGAGCAATGCAGGCTATCATCAGCCGTTGTGATGCCGAGGGAAGACGCGCAGTGGTACTGTGCACTCATGCTGCTGTTGTTATTGCCCTGGGCCGCGTACTCACTGGGCGCATTCCGGACAGTGTTGACACTGATGATTTTGGTGCATTCACCTGCGGGTTGAGCGTCTACCGCCGAAACCACACGGGTAAGTTCGCAGGTCAAGTGCACTCCCGCCTGGGCTGCATCAGTTATTCTGACAAACAACACACAGCAGATGCGTCTGGTGTGTCGACTAGCGAGTCAGGCGACATGGGGAAGTGGGATTGCGAGCTGAATAGCGATTGCAGTTTCCTGAGCTCTGGCGCTGAACGGGGCTGGTACGTTGATATTCCCATTTAGCAACTATGCTTGCTTTCTCCCGCCAAAAAGAGGTGTCACATCGATCTCGACCCCTGCTGACATCAGGAGCAGGAGATTCTCAGGCGACGAATCGTTTCCAGGGACTGGATCAATGTCCCAGACAGAGCTGGACGCCAAACTGTAAAGCTAGACCCACCATCAAGCTCGTTCCGTAGGTCCGAGTGATTAAGAGAAGAGCAGGGGATGGACAGCTGAGCCAGCTGCAGGTACTCGGAGTCTTGGCGGGCTTCAATCCAGACTATTCCAGTTCTAAGAGACGGAAAAGGAACCGATAGGCCCTCATGCGGCCCCTTCAGCTTGCGAGTGTTGTGTGACGTATGAGGCCGAGAGCGTCCCATCATGGCTGTGTATCATCATGGCATAGTCCCTTGGCAGCGTCCCTAGACATTGTCTGGTGCACAGACAGACCCCTGCCCTTAAGATACATACATATAGAATATTAGTTCTGAGACTTGGGATGAAGTTACCTGAGTTCGCTTATACTAGTTGCTTGCAAGTGATTCAGACTTCCCTGCATCGACCTTTGCGTTGCCCATCCCCTTTCCTCCACGCAAAATTGTGCCCATGTCGTGACATTTTTGTCACGTTGAATTCAAGCGTTGACCCAGAAGCCATTGATCCTCAGCTTGACGTTTCAGCCAGGCGTAGGACCTCTTCGTGTGCGTTAGCTGTTAGTATCCGACGACGCCGTTTTAATACCATTTTCATGTTGGGACTTGTTAGTGTCTGGCGAAAACATGGCGAATCAATCCCCACCCTGCAATAGGAAGAGACGATGGAGACCTGTCTACAGCATATGGCATGTGTACACAGTAGTTGGGTACGATGGACGAGGTTACATGATCAATAGAGCATGGTGTCTCTGGCTACTAAGTCGGACCTAGACAGATACCAATTGGGGGACTTTGTAGGGACGGGTAGACCGCGTGCCGGCGCCCATGTTGGTGGGATCTTTGGATGGTGCTGGGGTCCTGGCCCATCTTTCGGACGAACTCCTGGGGACGGACCAAACCCCGGCACTAACCACGATGGGCGCGGGATCATTGCCGATCGGTAACCCTTGTCAAGTTGTTCGCTTGTGAGCCTTGTCCGAGCCCGTCCCATCATCCCTTGCTGCAAGATGCAAGCTTGAAGCCTCGCTAACGATGGTGGGAGCCGAGCCGAGATAGTCTCCGTCCCGGCGTCGTCGCGGCGCGGCAGCTATCCGTAGTAGTGTCCGCTACTGCCACTAGGCTGATCACTCAAGAGCCGCAGGTCTTCGAGGACGAGCTCCCTCCTTATTACCGGAGTTGCCGGTGTCGTCAGAACTTGATTGTGATTGAGTAGTGACATGTAGAGTCCGAATAGCGACATGTCACCAAAACCCTGGTAGGCAGTGGGGAAACGGCGGAAGAGGGCCGGGGCCTTTTCTCAGGTTTTTTCAGATGCTGTGAGTGGTTACTTGCGGATCCGTAAAAGTTGAAAATCCTCTGGTGAGAGACTTGTTTTGTCATGTTTTGGTTGGATGTGCCGCCGTGCGTTATGTCTGGGTGTCGATGTGTACTGGGGTCATCGAATGCTATGAATTGCCGATGACATTCGGGATGAAAAGCATGCACCTTGACACCAATCAAAAAGCAAGCAGGATAACCATAAAATTGAGATAGGGGCGTTTGGAAAGGGGAACGACTAAAGCCTTGGTATGATTCTCTAAGTTTCTATATAAGAATAAGTTGCTTGGTCAAGATAAAGCCACGCAGGCAAAGACAGACACGAGAGACACAGACTCAGACAAACAGCGAACTCTGGAGTGCAGTGTTGTACGAACTACTGCGAACCACCAGCTGAACGGTCCGGCTGCCCGGTTGAGGCGTGGAGAAGATACGTGTATCTACGCAGGGGAGTGGGGATGGAGATGAAGAGGGAGAGGGCGATGACCTCTGCGCACGAGGAAGAACAGGACTCGGACTCACTCGGCCTCAGGCAATACGGACTAGAGGCGGCGCGGCGTGGCCGAGTCCGGTCTGATTAGATTTGGTTTGGGGACGACTCCGCAACTCATGAGGGAGGCATTGGACGGCCATGAATGGCTAGGAAGGATAGGATTAGATAAAAAAAAAAGAAAACATCGCTGACATTCTTCGGCCGGTGCTAGAGTTGGCATGGTTGTTGTAGCGCTTCCATGCCCCGTAGCGTTGGCGTAGCACGAGGCAAAACCTCTCTAATCCTTGACCAGATGGCCACTGTAGCTCTGCAGTAGGTGGGGTAAGGCGAGCGGCACGGACAATCGCCGGAATGTTGCAAATCGGGGCGATTTGATGCGTTGGAGGGTTCGCGGTGGCAGGGAGGAGAAAGGGAGGATATGGAGAGGAAGATGGAGACGTAGAGGGAGACGTAGAGGGAGGTTGATACCTGGGGACTAGACCAGGCAGGGCAGGGCAGGGCAGCTGACGAGAGTTGTCCCAAGAACCAAGGCAGCAATTTTGTGCTCCGTCATTTGTTACAGGACAAAAGCCTCAACGCCTGTTCCCTCCACTCCACGTTGTTGCTCTACTGTAAGTTAGGCCGTTGACGACCGTCTAGGTGCGACGCGACAGGGTACTTCCCAGCTGCCAGACTCCCCCGCCATCTCCATCTCCATCTCCATCTCCATCAGCACAGACACCACGCTGGTCATCTCTCACTGTACATTGTCGGCTACCAGCTTACCCACCACTCACGCCTCAACATCAGCACCCGTTCTGCACCACCGACTGAATTGGGTTGGTAGCGGGTGGTGGCGTGCTCCAATGTGCCCCGGGGCTCCATCTTCGCTCTAGCTTGCTTCAGCGTGCAGCCGTGACCCGTGGTCCGTGGCCGCTAAGGACCACAAAGCAAAAACGCAAGCCCTCAGCTGTTGGTGACACAGTTTGCATTTATCATCTTGTTAGGAGTTCGATGACGCCCAGACGCCCGTCAACGCGCCAATGCCATGCCATGCCATGCAATGCCTTACCATGCCGTCGCCTCGATGCCCCCGATGCCCCCGACGCCCGCACCTTACCCCGGGTGATGGTGACGGTGATGGTACACCCGCCTCCAACGGACACCAGCACCCTTCTGTACGTCCGGCAGGCAGGATCTAGGCTTATTAGAAACTTCCATCGACTAGCCGATCTATCTGCCATCCGATTCCAACTATTCCCCAGCATTTGATCGATCCCTGGAGGCTCTGGAAATCCAGCAACCAGACGAGAGCAGCACCAAGCAAGAGAGCAGGATAGACAAGGGCGTCAATGCCGTGTTACAAAGATATTGCTCTGGCGAAGACCAGGAGAGAAAGCCACAATCACTGAGAGATTGGATGGAGAGGGGGGATGAGATGAACCTTTGGCAGCGATGACATCCCTCGAATGACTCCGCAACAATGCTACAGCGCACCCCTCTCTGAAGCTGGGTGACCCTGCATCGTTCTTAAGACATACAGCGCCTAGTGGTCGCATCTCTGCCAGAAGAAACGACTTGTCGAGGAGTTCAAGTTTTGACTGCGTAGTTCGCTGTCGAGCCGTCTGCACTTCAGCGGAGTTGGTACCCCAAGCATGATACCTGTCAGATTTCGTCGTCATCTTTTCTCTCTCGCCTCCTCGGATATCTGGCACCTGGGCCGTCAACACTACTACCCCTACCCTTGCCCGAGCTATGCCGATGCCCTACCTTACCTTTACCCTCTTGAGAGCGCCGAACTGCACAGCGACATCTCGCTAGGTTTGGTGTGGAAAGGCAAGAGGCAAAGGGTAAGGTAGGGGACAAAACCACCGACCCTCGTGCTCCACCACGGCCGATCGTTCTCTTCCCCGAGTCCCCCCACCACGGAGGCCACGAGCGGCCTTAAGTCTCGACGATGCTGTCCCCCACAAAACTATTGATGAGCCCGTTGCGACCGTGATGGCGGCTGTCAAGAGCGGCTGTCACAAAGACGGGGACGGCTGAACGGCTCCCCGCCTGCCGCGTGCGTGGCTCTTAATCGATTACCCGAATGTCGCCCGTGTTGTTGCCCGTTGCCTGATTTGACGGCCACACGCTATCCGCTGGTTCTGCCTGCTCCTATCCAGGGTGGCATCACGGATGTTTCGCAGAGCCTTCTCGAAACGGACTTGATCATGGCCTTCTTTACCAACACCGTCCCGGCAGGCGTCTCCAGTCACCACCACCGACAGATTAGAGGAGGTGGGGGAGGAGATCGGATTGAAGGAGAAGGGAAAGGAAAGGCAAACAAACAAAGTTTCTCCAATATCACCAGGGCCATCACCAACCTGACACTCACAAACTGGAGTACGAATACAGTACGGCGTTTGCAAAATGGTTGGGAGTTCGGAGTGCCCCAGCACAGTGGCAACCCCCGGCGTCGAGGCCCTTGCCAGATGCCCCTCACACCCCTCTCGGGCCAATTGAGCGAGATCTGGCATGGATCTAAGCGACAGGGGTTGGCCCTGGACAGTGCCAGTTAGGCTTGCACGATCTACGGATAATGTGCGTCAAGACGGCTGGATCAATCGGCCCCGGATGCAGGCTTGTGGCCCAGCGGCCAGCCTCCACTCACAGTGCTGAGTTCAGCAACCTCACTGCTTCAGCCGCCGTCGTCTCTGAGTTTCGGTCTCTGGTTAGCAAAGGCCCATGGTCCGCCGTCAATCTCACGAGGACCGTGCGGCTCGACTCTTCAGTGTGTCCCACTTCCGGACTCATGTACGCCGGGCTGAGTACATTGATGGTAAAGTACTTCGTACAATTCAGTTAGCCAACTTACTACCTGGCTTGTATGGGTCACTCCGCTAACTATCTTCCCCTTGCTTGCCGGCGAAGCGGGCCCCTCCCCGAAAATGACGAGTTGTCAGCCAAGGCGTCTCCCAACGGGAACCGGCTGTTTTTGATACTGCGGCCTGGTGCATAACCAGATGACACGCCACAGCTTCCACAACACAAACCCTGCGGGTGCCTCACTTTGTTCCTTTTCCGAGGCTGGTTCGAGGCCGACTGATACCTGCTACTTGTTGCTACTGTCTTGGATGCATAATACACACACATCCCCGTGTGCTCCACTATGGACGGTAGCTGGTCAGCCTGCCTGCAGCCAGAGAACGGCTGTAGAAAAACAAGGTCTATCCCTCCGGGGTGGGAGTGCGTCTACACGTACGAGTACGGTGCCGCGAGAACCTCCGAGGCCCTCTTCCAAGTTACGACTACTGCATGCTGTACGTACCTGTCTCTCATGGCCGCAGGTACAGCCCTTGCCGAATTCTGCACACTTGTCCACCCTGTTCAGTGGGCGAAGGGGGGGGGGGGGGAGCCCAGTGTCGAAAAGAGGCCCTCTCCCCAACCCA
>JABSTB010000358.1:0-15822 GCA_013756995.1 Neonectria neomacrospora
CCCCTCCTCACCCCCACAATAAAGCTGAGCCCAAGCCTCAGTCCGCTTGCCCGCCACTTCCTGACGCCCCAAAGCACCCACTCATGCACCAAGCACCCAAGCACCCAAGCACCCAAGAAAACATACATATACATCGAGCTCTTCCTCCCCTTCTTCACTTTCTTGGTCCTGCTCCTTCTTCTCCTGACATACATTCTTGCTTCGTGATACCCCTCCTCAACTCCTCCAGCTGCGTACCTTCTCTCGCTCTTCCCCCCCTCTCGACGACCTACCTCCCCCACCGAATCTCCCTCTGCGACCCGTTGAGAGCCAGACAACATGTGGTAAGAGAGCACCCCGTCACCGTCTATCGTCACCGCCCCGCCGCTGTCCCGCCAGTTTGCCAGTCCTCTAGTCCACCAGTCCTCTAGACCTCCAGACCTCCACCAACTATTGCTTTCGAGTGAGCGGAAAAAACAAACAATGTCTTTCGGGGTTTCCCTCGGACAGGATCGGACGAGCAGCTGGAGGCCAGCGAGGCAGCGAGCGGCTTGCAATCGAGCCAATTGATTAGAATCATGGCAGCTAATCACCTTTGTCTGTAGTGGCATTTTCGGATACATCAACTACCTCGTGGAAAAGGACCGCAAGTTCATCCTCGACACTCTCATCAACGGTCAGTGCTTTTCTGTTTCCCCTCCACTCCCCCCTCTTTACCTCCCTTTGAATCGACCCTGCCCCGCCCGCGCGAGTCAATGGTGAGACGAAGTAACGCCGACCAATCGCTAACTTGCTTTCTCGTCCCAATAGGCCTGTCCCGTCTCGAGTACCGTGGGTATGACTCTGCCGGTCTAGCCATCGATGGCGACAAGAAGAAGCAGGTCTTCGCTTTCAAGGAGGTCGGCAAGGTCGCCAAGCTCAAGAAGCTGATTGACGAGTCCGATGTCGACCTGGAGAAGGTCTTCGATTCACACGCCGGTATTGCCCACACCCGATGGGCCACTCACGGCCCCCCCTCTACCGTCAACTGCCACCCTCACCGGTATGTCCAAAGCTCTTTTTCCCCATGCACGATGCTTGTGCAAGCAATACCATCTCTGCTGCCTGATCCCCGTTCTGCTCTCCTCCCAACCTGCCATGTCGGGTGGGCTGAGGAGACCGATGGGACTCGCAGAGTGATCCGTTTTAGGGACACATTGTGCTAACGAATTTATAGATCTGACCCCAACTGGGAGTTCAGCGTCGTCCACAATGGTATCATTACCAACTACAAGGAGCTGAAGACTCTCCTCTCGGCCAAGGGCTTCAAGTTCGAGACCGAGACTGATACCGAGTGCATCGCCAAGTTGACCAAGTACATCTACGACCAGCACCCCTCGATCGGCTTCACCGATCTGGCCAAGGCTGTCATCCAGGAGCTCGAGGGCGCCTACGGTGTTCTGATCAAATCCGTCCACTACCCCCATGAGATCATTGCCGCCCGAAAGGGATCTCCCCTCGTCATCGGTGTCAAGACCGAGCGCCGCATGAAGGTTGACTTCGTCGACGTCGAGTATGCCGACGAGAACGCCGCCCTCCCCGCCGAGGCTGCCTCCCAGAACGTCGCTCTCAAGAAGAATGCCGGCGACCTCCTCTCCCCCGAGAACAACCTCCTCGGTGCCCCCGACAAGTCCCTTCTGCACCGCTCGCAGTCCCGAGCTTTCATGACCGACGACGGCATGCCCATGCCCACTGAGTTCTTCCTGTCCTCCGACCCCTCCGCCATCGTCGAACACACCAAGAAGGTCATGTACCTCGAGGATGACGACATTGCCCACATTCACGAGGGTTCCCTCAACATCCACCGTCTCCGAAAGGCTGACGGGAGCTCCAACGTCCGAACCATCCAGACTCTCGAGCTTGAGCTCCAGGAGATCATGAAGGGCAAGTTCGACCACTTCATGCAGAAGGAGATCTTCGAGCAGCCCGAGTCCGTGGTCAACACCATGCGAGGTCGTCTCGACATCGCCAACCGAACCGTCACCCTGGGTGGTCTCCGGTCCTACATCTCTACCATCCGCCGATGCCGTCGCATCATCTTCATTGCCTGCGGTACCAGCTATCACTCTTGCATGGCTGTCCGTGGTATCTTTGAGGAGCTCGCTGAGATCCCCATCGCTGTTGAGCTGGCCTCCGATTTCCTAGACAGACAGGCCCCCGTCTTCCGTGACGATACCTGCGTCTTCGTCTCGCAGTCTGGTGAGACTGCTGACTCCCTCATGGCCCTGCGTTACTGCCTGGAGCGTGGTGCCCTGACCGTTGGTATCGTCAACGTCGTCGGCTCTTCCATCTCCCTGCTGACCCACTGCGGTGTCCACGTTAACGCCGGCCCCGAGATTGGTGTCGCCTCTACCAAGGCATACACCTCTCAGTTCATCGCTATGGTCATGTTCGCCCTGTCCTTGAGCGAGGACCGTGCCTCCAAGAAGGCGCGCCGTGAGGAGATTATGGAGGGCCTGTCCAAGGTCTCGGAGCAGATTAAGGAGATCCTGGAACTCGATTCCTCCATCAAGACCCTGTGCGAGAAGACGTTCCAGAACCAGAAGTCCCTGCTCGTGCTCGGCCGTGGTAGCCAGTTCTCCACTGCCCTGGAGGGTGCTCTCAAGATCAAGGAGATCTCCTACCTCCACTGCGAGGCTGTCATGTCCGGTGAGCTCAAGCACGGTGTGCTGGCTCTGGTCGACGAGAACCTCCCCATCATCATGATCCTTACCCGTGATGATCTCTTCACAAAGTCGCTCAACGCCTACCAGCAAGGTATGTTCTCACACAACCCCGATCCGTATTTTCATCAACTAACACCCCCTTTCTAGTCATCGCTCGTAGCGGCAAGCCCATTGTCATCTGCAACAAGGCTGATGAGGAGTTCAAGTCCTCGGAGGCTGAGAAGATCGAGGTGCCCAAGACCGTTGACTGCCTTCAGGGTCTCCTCAACGTCGTCCCCCTGCAGCTGATTGCCTACTGGCTGGCCGTTCTGGAGGGACTCAACGTCGATTTCCCTCGCAACCTGGCCAAGTCGGTCACTGTCGAGTAAATTCGCTACCGGCTTATTGTCGTGTGCAGTGTAAGGGGAACCGTCGCGCTGGTGCGCACGGGTTTATGAACATTGGAGTTGGCTTTGGACAAAATTGGGCTTGCGTGAAAGGATAGGCAAGTCTTGTCTGGGTAGCATGAGATTTTGGTCAAGAAATGGAACGAATGGGTGGCCAGGGACCAGGCCTGATATTATTAGATGATTTAAATGGACGTTGACAAGTTGGTCCTCGAGAAGAGGAATCGATGACAAGTTGGCCTTATTTTGCGACAATATTAGTTACGATCAGGCAATGTAATCATGGATCTATGAATTTCTTGTTGGTGAAGAACAGATACGAATCCTTTGTGTCTATTGTTACAGCGTCTAACTGTCCACCCCTTCCCCGCGACCTGTGGCGGGTGTTTCCCGCCTCAGGGGTGGATCATCCTAGAGCGTCATCAACTCCACCGCGTGCTCTGAAGCTTGACGATGTGCTGTCACCGAGCTTCTCTCTCTTCCTCTAGATAGTTGGATTCCTCACGTTGTCTCGTCAATTATCCCTATGACTAAGACGTGCGTTACATGATGCCCTCCGCGCCTGATTACTTAGACTGTTTGAGTGCCATAGCCCTTGATCCTCTCGGCAAATGCCCAGCTCTGGGCCTCGAGCTTCTCGTTCTCCTTGAGGTCGACGCCATCCTTGGTCACGACAGCGATGGAGTATGAGTCCAAGCTGCGGGCGTCACGGTAATAGAGGACCTTCATGCACTCCTTGATGATGTTGATGGCCTCCTCCTGGGTGAGTTTCTTGGCGGCTTCCTCGTCGGGGACGTGGCGGCGCATGATGGGCTGGGCGAGCATGGAACCGAATCCGGTGGCGAGGGAGGGAGCGCTGTAGGTGCTGCCGAGGAGATCGGCGGCAGCGAGGAAGGGCGCACCATCGTCGTCGAGGCCGGCAACGAGGAGGTGGTTCCAGAGGGGGTCGAACTTGGTGCGGCGGTTGTACAGCAGCTTGGCGAGGTAGCGGTGGAGGTTGGCGGCGTTGAGGCGCGGCTCGTCGGGGGAGGTATAGGCCTCGTTGAGGGAGAGGTCGGTAAGGTGGCGGTTGAGGTACTGCATGTCGGAGACGTCGCCGCTGAAACCGAGGACGGAGGAGTCGGCGAAGGGCCGGAGGCGCTTGACGTCGGTGAAGCGGGCGAGGGAGCCGTACGAGGCTAGATGGAGAGGTTAGATTGGAGTCCTGAGTCCGAGAGAGCGAGAACCAAGGGACGAGTACGAACCCAGGTTATCGGCGGCAATAACTACGCCTTCCTTGAACTTGATGGCGATGACGGAGGTACCGGTGACGATGGGCTGCTGGGTGCTCTGCTTGGGGCCGTTGTTGTCGTGCATGAAGGTGGCATCGTAGGCACCGTAGACATCGTCTCTGGGCTGTTTTGAAAGGAAGAAAAGAAAAAGGGTCAGCGGGTTTGGATAGTCGGGTTGTCAGGACGGGGATGGACATACACGACCCCAGTTTTGCGGACGGTGATCCATGGCTGCTGGGTGTATGTGGATGTGCGAAGTGGTTGGAGGAGAGGTGGATGTCGATAGACGCCCGGTTCAGTGGACGATGGGGAGTGAGAGATGAGTTGGGAATTGGATAGATCCCGGTCGTCGTGGGGAGGTTGTGGTTGCGTTTGTGGTCGTCGAGTTGGATGGCGGAGATGAGTTGGAGTTGGAGTCGGGAGCTGCTAGCTGGAGGCTTCGTCTCAATGTCGCGTCCTACGGCAGCCTGCGTCCACTGTGAGGCCAGTGAGCGAGGTGGGTGGAGGGGACAGGTTACATAAGCTGACATCACTGTGATGATTGGCCGGGGCGCACAGCTACAGCCAGCGAAAAGCTGTAAGCTTCGGGACCGGGCAGAGTCGACAGTACTTCTGTTGGTGCAGGCCCTGTGTGGCGCATGAATGTACCCGATACGAAGGAGCTATCAGCTGCAAGCAACGAGCTGGAGCCCACCTCATCCGGCACTCCAGCTTATCATTGGCCCCCGGTAAGGGAAAAGCCCACAAATGGAGAACCCACTGCCTGAACTCGCAGGCTGGACTCGGCTCGTTCAATAACGGCAATTGCGACAATCTCAGCCTCACACAACGAACGACCGACGACGGCAACCGACGACGGCACGCGACTCCAAGCAACGTCCAATCTGGGTGGCCGCTCACTCTCCACTCCCGTTGGTATCGTCGCACTGCTCCTCGGTCTCTTTAAAACAGCTCCTGTGTCTCTGTGATATCACCCACCAAGATGCTTACCTCAATCGGCCGGGCCGCCGTCCGCCGCATCACCACCACCACCCGCCTTTCCGCCGCCTCCTCCTCTCAATTGCTCTCCCACAACGCCGCCTGCCAGACTGTCGCCCTCCGCGCCTTCAGTGCGTCAGCATGGACCCGTCTACCCGCCTCCAACGCCGCTCCTAAGAAGACCACTGAGGCCGCCGCTCCCAAGAAGGCTGCGACCAAGAAGACCACCAAAGCGACTGCCGCCAAGACTGAGAGCGGGACTGAGGCCAAGGTGAAGAAGGCCAAGGCGAAGAAAGCCAAGGCGAAGAAGCCCAAAGCAAAGAAGGCCAAGGCGAAGAAGGCCAAGACAGACGAGCCCAAGACAAGGAAGCCAAGGACGAGGAAGCCCCTCACCCCAGAGGCGCAGGAGAAGCACGATATTCGTGAGCTCAAGAGATGGGGCCTGTTCGGCAAGAGGCCAAGCCTCCCTGCCACATCCTGGATATTGTACAACGCCCAGAACATAGAGCATGGCGAGACAGATCTCGGCAGCAGGGTGAAGGAGCTTGCTGTCAAATTCAAGAACCTTTCTTCCCATGAGAAGGAAGTATGTGACAACCCTACCCCACTCCCTTATGATGAACCGCCCCCAAACTGACACTCACCAGTCGCTCGAGGCCACTGCCCAGTCCAACCGCGTCACCAACGAGGCCAACTACAAGGCCTGGGTCGAGTCGTACCCTGTCGAGCGCATCTACCTTGCCAACAAGGCCCGTCGCAGACTCGCGCGCAAGTTGGACCAGACAATCCACTCCATCCGTGATGACCGCCTGCCCACGTTCTCTGGCCACGCCTACGCGAACTTTGTCAAGGATAATTACACCGCCAGCCCCAGCAACACCAGCATCGCCGAGACCATGAAGGCCGTGGGCTCGGAGTGGAAGGCCCTGAGCGACGCCGAGAAGCAGTCGTACAAGGACGCTGTCGCCGACGACGTGGCGAGGTACAAGATCGAGATAAAGGAGGTCAGGACCAAGGCCAAGGCGCTCGTGGAAGAGATCAAGGCCGAGGAAGAGGCTAAGGACGTGGAAAGGAGGGCTGTGCATGCGGCGAAGGCGGCCAAGTACAGAGCCGACAAGAAGGCCGAGGCTGAGTCTGAGGCCGAGCTCGAGTCCAAGTAGATCCGCTCCCTTAATCCTCGGGGAAGGTATAGACGAGTCTCTCTGGCGGCGGGGTGCACTCCTCCCGTGTCTGGAATACGGGGGTCCTGCAATAGATGGCAGCCCTTGTAGCGCCTGGTCTGCGATGGTAGTGACAGCGATTGGCGATTACGGTGTACGATGAGTCCTGGGACCGGCAGATATGGAAATCTCCTTTGTCGTTGTTTACAACGTGTATTTTGTCAGGTGTACGGTATCGATGCTAGTTGCGCAAATGTCCAGTGCTACAATAGAGTCTCTACATCTGAGTGTTGTCAGTGTAAAGAGGGGCTACTGCAATGGACCGAGCTCATGCAATCTTTCGTGGTATTACGTCGTCTTTGTTCATGTTGCCTTGCTTCGCGCCTCCCCCCCGAGTATGCTATAGTATATTGTCCATACCTTCCTCTTGCCCGCCAGGCATCCTGTAGTATAATTCAAGCCGCCCAACTGCCCGCTGAGTATCCTATAGCGTAGCACATCCAATGTCTCGCGATCCGAGTTGCCCAGCGCCTCGCTTTGGTGTGCCAAAAAAAAAAACGCCAAAAAGAAATTCCAGTGTGCCGTTGTCTTGACCAAAAGATACCATAAACTTGCCAAAAAGTCCCATAACATGCTCCGTGAATCTTCAACCAAGTCACCGTTGTTTATCGTAGGGGGGTACGTCAAGCACGAGCTGCCCATCCGCGCCGTACCACCTGGCCCCAGTGTGCTTCAGTTGCCTCCCGCTGGCAAGGTAGAGGAGGAGATACGTGTGCTTGGCGACGTGCCCCCAGCAGTACAACCGGATCCAGTCGTGGCCGTTGTCGCGGCGGCACCACGTCCCCCAGCCGGCCAGGCCGCTGCGGAGGTAGTTGTTGAGGAAGACCCAGGCGCCGAAACGAACCTCGAGGCTCCATCCCGTGCAGTCGAGCAGCCAGTAGCCCCGTTCGAAGGGGTCTATTTCTCTATTCGAGTCCGGGCGATAACGGGACGAAAGGTCACGAGCCAGCTTGGCCAGCTTCCCCGAGACGAGGTCTGAAGGGTCGACGTCGGTGACTCCCACCGGTGGTGAAGGTGGCCGAATTTCAAGGCTGTAGCTGAGCTCCTCGGCGGCTGGACTACTAGAGGAGATCACGGGACCGGTGTCACTCGAGCTCCGTACTAAGTCGCCATGTTGTAGATGACTGACCTTGGGCCGTTTGGCCGGGGGCGGTTCGGACCCGGCACGATGGGACGGAGCTGGCGATCGATCGCCCACCACACTGCTTGATATGTGGGTGATATCGAAAGCCGACTCGTCCACAAAAGGCTCACTCGACTCGATGAAAGACTCCGGCCCCCGGCCACCAGTTTTCTTTGGCACTTGAGGGGTAACAGGTATTGTCTGGTTGACCTGTACATACACTGGCGCCTGTAGTGATAGTGGTAATGACAGAGACTGCTGTTCTGGCTCTAGCAACGAGGACGGCACATCTATCCTGTCCAGGTCGCGTGACGGTGGTGGCGGTGGTTTCCGGGGCGAAGGGGATGAGGGGGGCGAACGAGACGAAGATTCCGGGGAAGGCCGTCGCAAACTTGCTCTGCCAAGATATCGCTGCAGAACCCTGGTTGGTGAGATGTGAAGCATTGCAGCGTCCGGCATGGGGTACGAGTCGCTGATCTGACTGGGCGGCGCGCACCACGACGTCTGAGACCCAACGCCAGTTTCCTGAGACGACGGGACAACATGGCTTTGGGCGGCCGACGCAAATTGTAATCGCGGAGACGAGAGGTTATTCAAAGCGCTTTGGAAGCTCAAGTTCTGAGAATTGAGGACCAGAAACTGCTCAGAGGAGGGCATCGCAAACCCCTGGCTTGATGAAGAGGCCGAAGCATGCCCCGGCACTTGCTTTTTCTCAGGCCCGCACGGCGCATCCTCTAGGGGCTCTGCAAACGGTAGCTCGATGCGCGATTGAGGCTGGAAGGCGAGATATGCCTGCGCGAGCTGGCGGTAGACGGCGTCATCGACGACGCGGCTGGGTGCGGTGACGTGGACGAGGATCTCGGCGTCTTGGGAAGGGGAGAGGCTGGCCATGGTCTAGGGACTCGGAGCAACGAACCATGGCGATGACGGGAGACAAGAATCCAAAAAGAGGGCGACGCAAGCAGACTGGTGTAGCGATGGGAGGTTAACTATATAGGTATGTGCGCGTCCATGTGGAGGAGACAGACGAGCAACGGCCAGGCAACTAAGACGAGAGAAGCAAGACGCAGGCAGGATGCATGCAAATGTGAGATGCTGATGGTGGTTGTGGCGGTGTTCGTCAAGGTTTCACGTCTCGTGACCTGGCTGAAGAGCCAAGGCACATGCCCTTTTGGGTGATTCACGCTCAAGCAAGGCAGGCAGTCGCTTTTGAGGTTGTCTCTTAGGTTCTCACGACGGGAATTGGGGGACCGTCGCCCTACTGGGCGCTTGCAGCTGCCAGGGGCAGCGCCACTAATTAACTCAAGGTACGCGGAAGGGATTGGGGGGTTACAGGGGGATCACCAGCCACAGCCCAGCAAGCGGGGAGGCTCAAACCACCCCGAGACCCACTATCAACGACCTCGCCCGAACCCGACTGAGACAAGCTGCGCATCCGTCGATTCCCACGGCCCTGTGACAACCTCACCCCATTTCCGTCTCGACATCCCCGTCTTATTCCTCTCCCTCACCTAAAAGAACCCCCCTTCTTCAGTACAGACAGCCTCCGCAATGGCCACATCCAGAGGGCCTCTCGGCAAGGTCCTCGTCGTCGGCAGCAACGGCTTCCTGGGCCACCACATTGTCAACCAGCTGCTCGAATCGTGGACCACCACGGCCGTCGTCGGCGTCGACCTGCGCTGCGCCCGCAACCGCAACCCGCTCGCCGAGTACCACGAGTGCGACATCACCGACACCGAGAAGCTGCTGGCCGTCTTCACCGAGGCTAAGCCCGACGTCGTCATCCACACCGCCTCGCCCGTCGCCAACGACTCCAAGATCGCCCATGACCTCTTCAAGAGGGTCAACATCGACGGCACCCAGTCCGTTGTTGATGCCTGCCGGGGCGCTGGCGTCAAGGCCCTTGTTTACACCAGTTCCGCCAGCGTCATCAGCGACAATGTCTCCGATTTGCTCAATGCCGACGAGAGGTGGCCCATGATCCGAGGCGCCCAGCAGACCGAGTACTACTCCGAGACCAAGGTCCGTCTACCACCACACTCCCCCGATTCTTAGCTCCTCCACTGCTCCGCCGCCTCCCTACCAACCCGTTGAACCAACTTATTGAACCAACCCCGCTGACCAAGTTGCTTCCCCGCCAAATAGGCCGCCGCCGAAGAGCTCGTCCTCAAGGCCAACGCCCAAGACCCCTCCAAGCTCCTCACCTGCGCCATCCGCCCCGCTGGCATCTTCGGTGAGGGCGATGCCCAGATGCTCCCAGGACTGCTCGGCGCCTACCGCGGCGGCAAGTCCAACATCCAGGTCGGCAACAACGAGAACCTCTTCGACTTCACCTACGTCGGCAACATCGCCCACGCCCACCTGCTCGCCGCCCAGCTCCTCCTCGCCACCGCCGCCTCCACCACCGCGCCCCTCGACCACGAGCGCGTCGACGGCGAGGCCTTCTTCATCACAAACGATGCTCCGGTCCCCTTCTGGGATTTTGCCCGCGCTGTCTGGCGCGCCGCCGGCAACGACAAGGGCACCGAGAAGGTCTGGACCCTCAACCGCGAGCTCGGCATCTCCTTTGGCTACCTGAGCGAGGTCTTCTCCCACATCCTCGGCCGCACCCCGACCCTCACCCGCAAGGGCATCATTTACAGCTCCATGACCCGCTACTACAACATCGCCAAGGCCAAGCGAGTTCTGCGCTACAAGCCCCTGTGGACCCTGCAGGAGGGCGTCCAGCGGGGCGTCGACTATTTCCTCCAACAGGAGAAGGAGGCGGCTGCCCCCGTCAAGGCATGACGAGCGAAATCATGAGAAGGGATCGCCTGGGGCAAAGGAAGGAGAAAAGGAGGTGGTGCCCATCAAACAAAGGGTACATAACAAAGCCATCTTCATGTACGTATATACAAAGGGTTCTAATCTGCACGAACGGTGCTTTTAATATTCAACTTGGATCACCATCGGTTTGCCGAGTAGCTAAATGAACCTGAATTCCCCCCGCCGTAACATCTTCCTATGGATAAGCTTGACCAACGATACACGCTCTACCGTATGCGCGGTAGACGCACTCGTTTCTTGTGAAATATTCACGACGCTACTCAGTGTACCTCTTATCAGCTTTAGAATAGAAAGGTGTTCTGAAAAGGGAGGGGATCTTTAGCAGATTTTGGGGGTACGGCAACAGAAAATGCGTGTACGAAGAGGGTGTTTAGGCATTCCGTTTTGGCTTCGTAGCTGAGGGATCATCAGTTACTAGACGCCGTAAACATGCAGGCGCAAAAGCTCACTATACAGTCGCAAAAGCACACACGTACACACGCAAATATCCAATCGGAAAAGAATCTATTGTCCCTACTCAGACCTCAATCGGTTCCATCCCTGACCAAAACCCTTCTCAACCCTGAAACCAACATGTTAATTTCCGCACATCTGGCCCATCAAACCACTACACCTGCAAACCGCATCAACTGTGCATCCTTCTCCTCTCTCTCTCGCGCGCGCTCTCTCTCTCTTTAGTACCCGTCTCCAGGGAAATTAGCTCCCACATCGCTACTCCATCCAACTCAGGTATAGAAAAACACCCCCCCGCCTTGACCTTTTTTGTTTGTTTCATGAAAAGGCATCGCACCTCCTGCCCCCTTGCAAAACTAAGCTTGAAAAATAAAGAAGAAAGCAACAAAAAGGCAATGACAAAAAGGTTCGCGTGCCGGGCATGATGAAGAAGAGGAAAGAGGATGAAGGCGAAGAGAAAAAGTGGAACGGGTAGAGGGCGACCCGTGAGGAGAAGATAAATAAATAAAACCAGGTCCGTCATGTCGTACGTGAAAAGGGGAGGGGGGTTGGCCAATGAGTTTTTCTTTTCGAGAAGGGTGGCATAAGCTGGAGGGAGAAGCGAAGATAAACGCCGTGGACGATGCATGTGACTCTACTCCTGAATCATGCCTCCTGAAATAGATGAGGAATACGAAACGAAGATGAAGACGGGGCGTTGCCAGGCCCAACAAGTTGAAATCTCGTCAATGATGAAAGTATTCATGAGTTGCCCGATACACCGAGTCCACCGCCTTGTCGTCCCCAGCCAGCAGAGTTGGAGTTGCGCCACTCTCGTCGCTGGCTATGCTCGGAGTTATCGAGTTGGGGGTCTGACTGGTTGAACTGACTGGCATTACCATAAGGGGATGGGTTGGTCATATCATTCCGGCCCCTCCATCTGGCGGGAGGAGTTCCGGGGCCATTCTGGGCATGGACCATGGAGGGCTCTTGGATTGTACGAACCGTAGCCTCTCCTTGCCAGACCGCCGGGTCCGTTTCAACTCGCCGGGCCGGGGGCCGTGTAGAGTTGTCCTGGCGATTGTAGACCTCGTTGACATCTGCAATTGAGATCTGCCCGCGGCGATCTTGGAATCGCTTGAGTATATCCTTGGTAGAGAGCTCGCCGCTGTTACTGAAGATGTATGGGTCATTGAGAAGACCAAGAATTTCATCGGGGACCTAGAAAGGCAATGTTAGCATGAGACTAGTCGAACACAGCAGGGCAGGGGACCGGGCTAACCTGGCACATCTCTTCAATGTGCGCGATGAGCATTTCTACCGCATCGATAACATAAATAGCCTCGCTGTCCAGAGCGGGTGCCTTGGAGGAATTGGTGAGAATGTTGGGTGCGATAACAGTAGCAAGGTTTCTGATGTCCATCTTCGATCCCACCTCGTCGTCAAGTTGATGGAACGAGCCGGCCCACTTGAGGAAAGTGAACAAGATCTCGAGACTGTCGCGATGGCTCTTCGGCAAAAGGCAGCACGTCAAGTGTAGACACTGTTTCCTCCTCTCGGGCTCTGGAATCTTGGCTGCGCCGACCCACAGGCCGTACAGTTTGTGTGTCATGAGAGGATCCGGTAGGTCTCGCAGGTACCGCTTGAGGAGGGCGGCTAGCTGGACAACGGGTTGTTCCATAAAGTTGACCACGTCGCAGCCTTCGGCATTGATCTTTTCCACCAAACCCTGCATCTTCTTGATGTTTCCGTTCTTTCGGAACACACCCTCGACCGAGAGATCCATCTTCCGCATCGACGACACAATGTCGTCCACAACGGCAGGAATACGGAGTGTGCCGGGTCCTACGCCATCGGTCGAGTCGGCGCCGTCTCGCTCAATGATCATTTCCAGGGGGACCCCAAAGACGCCCTTCTTTTTGACATTCTTGCTCTTGTCATTCTTGAACGCCTTTCCTAGGTTCTTCCAGAAAGTGGCTTGTTTTCGCGACTCGATGAAGCCAAGAAGCTCGTCAAGAGAGAATTCTTGCTCGATCATGGGTTGCATGGTTAAGACCGCCAGATGACGGACGTTGAAGTATTCGAGGCCAGAAAGTTCTGAGAAGAACTTGCGGCCAATACGTGTTGGCATGCCATCGGCATTGCGGTAGTCTTGGTCACGGTCCGATGACTGCGTTCGCTGATGCGCGAGGTGTCCAGGCCCGACGGCATTACCACCCCGTGTACCATCGTGTGGCGGGGCTCGGGACTGCAGCTCGCGAGACTGCTCAACCGCAACGATCCTAGGAATGTCGTCGAGGGTGATGGCGTCGTTTTGCCCGAACATGAGATCAGTTGATCCTTGTTGCCCGTGACCTTGACCGTTGTCACCGGCTGAGCCAGGTCGGGGTCCATGACCATCGGCATCCATGACGCGCGACGTTCGAGCTTGCCTTACACTTGATGAAAGGTGCCGATCGAGACGCGTACTTCGGAGTCTGCGTACGTCATTCAGAGTGTTCTCATAAGACGACTCACGATGATTCTCCTTGTCGCCTCCTGAACCAAGTTGCCTTGAATAGGGATCAGTGCGCGGACTGGGGTCACTAGGTGCTCCAGACCCGTCGGATGGATTGAAGCCGTTTTGGTTGGGGTCCTCGCTGGGAGGCAAGGCCCCGTTATTCCTTAGGATGTCTAAGAGGCGAGCCAATGCGACTCGGAGCAGGAATACGTATTGCTGTAGCTTCGAGACGTGCTCAAATATCATGGACGGCTCGGTGTTGATGCCAATGCAGTTCGCGCAGTAGATCTTGCGGTCAAAGGCGTTATAGCGAGCCTCATCCAGGGCTCGACCGAGCTCTCGTGCACACCTCGAGCATTTAACACAGGTCAAGTGCCATCGCATGTCGCCGTTCTTGGCACATTCATCCTCCACAGACCTGTTACACAGAGTGCAGTGGTCCGAATCATTAGCGGAGAGTCGTGCACCGCCCGCAGTCACCTGCAACTGGCCATCGTCGTTCTTCAAGACGTCGAGGTCGCTCAGGTCGTCGAGAAACTGGTAAAGGCCTTCAGAGGCACTGGCCTCGCGCTCCAGGCGCAGAGCTCCTTGAAGACATATTCGGATGAGAAGTTTGAGGTAATGAGCGAGGCCGGTGACGAGGGAAAGGAGTTCCTGTGTCACACCAAGCTTGCGGGCTCCGTTGTCTTGTGTCTTTGATAGTAAGGAGAAGAAGGAAACAATCTTCTTACAGAGAAGCTTAGCTTCTCGTCCATATGACATTGCTAGAAGATGCTGTCAGTAATGTGCAACGAGACGCAAATCCGTGCTCTTGGGGCCGTACCTTTGTCGTTCAGCCGGACCATGGTGGCGTCGAGCCGGTCCGCCGACTGGAACAGAATCTCGACATGCCAGATGAAGCGCTTAGCAACCAGGACTCCGTCGACGTAAGCGCCGTTGCTAACGTGGAGAAGCATGTCGGAGATGCACGCGGCCGAGGATTCTTCAAAAGCCGACAGGACACTCCATATCCGAAAGACCTTCTCCTCCATGCGTTCCTCCTCCGTTCGAATCAGGTCCCTGCCGGCAGGATCATCGGACCGTGCAAGCGCGGGCGGGGTGTCAGCGGGCTGTGCCAGCCGGACGTTCCAAAACTTGTGAATCATGTAGCACTCGGGGTGCCAATGTTGGTTCTGGCCATTTCTGAAGATCTCGACAAACTGCTTCAAGATGGCGGTCTGGCAACCGTTGCAGCGTTGCGCGAACTGGGTGGAATAATGGTAGTGGCAGTAGACATTTCCGTCATGCTCGTAGTAGCTGTCTTGGGCGCCGAATATCGTTGAACATAGGGAGCAGGTAAAATGGTCGACATGGTACTTGCGCTCCAGGGCGGTGATGTACGAGCCTCGAAGTGCGCCTCCGCACTGGTAACACAGCAGGTTGAGTCGTCGGAAGTAGTCAGTCTCGCACAGCGGATACTGCCCCTGGCCGTTCTCGTCTTCGGCGGGGAAGAATTTGGATGCCACGATTTGGCCACAGTCCTAAACCGGGGTGTGGATTAGCGTCTCACTGTAGCACCAAGGGAGGGGAGGATATGCTGGATGGGCTTCGCGCGCCGTACCTGACATTTGAAACAGTCGAGATGAAAGGTTCCGTCGAGGGCTCGAACAAACTGGCCCGTCAAGGACTCTCCGCACGCGTTACAGACTCTCTGCTGGCCGCTGGCGGATCTCCCGCTCCGCCCACGCGACCTGTTCCGCTCAGCACTCTTGCGGAGGGACTGCTCGTCATCCCATCCGACCGGGGGAGGATTCGGGGTAGAGGGCGCAGAACCAGTGGGCCTCAGTCGATAGCCGTTGTCAGGCGTCCCTTGGCCGCCGTTTTGCCAGTTGGGATCCGGAGGATGACCCAGATCCGGGCCGGCGAAGTCATGGGGGTGATCGTGTGCGTGTGCGTGGTCGTGGGGGTGGTCGTGAGGGTGTTCGTGAGGGTGCTCGCCGTGACCATGGTCGGCGGGCGGCGCATTGTCGTAACCCGAGGCCATCATGACAAGCAATCCAGGGCGTGGTTATGTACAGATCCCCCTCCTGGCCCCGAGCCAATCAAGAGCGGATGGCCTCTCAGCGCCAAATGTCCAACAGAAGTCGACGAGGGGTTGCAGCGGTCGGCATCAGCGCCAGCTGGGGACGACGCGAAAGACGGTATTGATACCAATTCAATTGAGCAGAGACGGACAAGGCCAGGCGCGACAGGGAGACGCGGGCGACCGAGCGTCCGGGGCGAAGATGAGAAGATGTTCGCGCGACGGCCCAACGACGAGCAGCCCAGGTCGGGGTGGGCTGAGGGAGTCGGGGGGAGAAGCAAGTCGGGGGCAACGAAGCGATGCGGCACGAGACTGACGGGGGCCCGATGAGATTCGAGAC
>JABSTB010000359.1:0-54939 GCA_013756995.1 Neonectria neomacrospora
ACCACCTTCTGCCCCTTCCCCGCCAGCCCCGGGCCCGACCCGGTCTCGCGGTTCATCTCTCCGTCAGTCCATGTTTGACCCGGCTGCCTTTACTCTCACAGCCAACGGCGCCAAATCACCTTCCTCGGCTCGACACTCGCCTTCAAACGGCTCTGGGAACGGCCTCGGACACGATCGCTTAGTGGTGAACGACTCAAGATGGAAATTTCAGGATGAATCTGCATTGCCCAAGCCGAGGGATTTCGTTGGAGGCACAAAGAGGTACAGAGCAGGAAGGGGGAGCAGTGTGCCGCTGGATCTGAGTGCTCTATAAAAAACAAGAGGCTTGAGGCACGGTCATGTAAATGGCTTCTAAAGCACATGCGGCTTAGTATGCCGGTCGTGTTTTGAGGCGGAATTTAAACGGTTCTATCAAATTTGTATAGATTGAAATGTCAATACCAGTTCACATGCGCTCATGGGCTTGAGAACCCCTCGCGCTCTTCCTCCTGCCCCAAACTTCACGATTACATCATTTCAGCAATCAATCAATCAATCAATCAAAGCAAAGCACCGAGTTTCAACCCAGTGGAGAAATTAGATCAGTGAATCCATGCCAAATCTATCGGCACGATATAGTACACTTGAGTTACATTGCGCTTGCAGTATTGTACAGATACACAGCCAACCGAGCCAAATTTACATGGACTTTAGGTAGTTGTCCTCCTTGATCTTTGCCTTCCTTTCTTTACGCATCGCCTTCTTCAAGTCGTCTCTCTTCTGGGCCGCCTCAATATTGTGCTCAACGCTGCTGTTCTCCTCGCCGACGAGGTTGACGGACTGATGCTGTAGGGGGACCTTGGGTGCTAGGGCGTCGAGGTTACCCTCAGCGAGCGCCTGGGCCTCGGCGGCCTTCTGGCGCTTCGCTGCGATTTGTCGCTGCTTCTTCGATTTCGCTGCCGGATATGTTAGCAAGGTGAAGTCAAAGTCTGGGCGGTTGTGGCGCCAATTGGTAAAGTGACATACAGAACTCGTCACCAGCGCCGTCGTCTGCAGAATCCTTGTTTGACTTGATCACATCCAAGCATGACCACAGCCACTCGGGGTACTCCTCATCCTTCAGCGCAACTGGGTCGTGTCCGTTCTTGAGGTAGTTCAGCCCAGTGAGCTTGGTTCCAGCTGGGCACGATGACCGCCCTGCAGGGGCGTCCTTTACAACCTCGCCAGGCTCGGTAGCTGGAGTCGAAAGTTGGGGTTCGGTGGATCGGAAAGGGACCGTCGTCGAGAACTGGCGGAGAATAGGGAGCGGACGCCGCGTCACGGTGGCCCGGAGGCACCTGGTGCAGAACATGGCGAATGTGGTGATGGTTTGTTTGAGGTCGTGGTAGACGAGGCTCAAGCACTGGGGAGAAATTTTGGAGTGGATGTGGGGGAGGACCAATTAGAACAGCGGCAACGGCCAATTGTCAGCCTCGCCATTAATGCCCGCTAGGTTCCATAGCCAATGCGACGAGGGAATGATGAATTGAGAGGGCAAAGGTCGTGTCAGGGCATGCGGCTATGAGCAAATGGGATATTGGGATTCATTTCCATTTCATTGCTTCCTGATATATACACAGTCATACAGGGTCGAAGTGATTCCTTCACCATCACGGCCAAGACCGAGGTTGTGGCAGCACAATGCCATGATCCCATCGAGGCCAAAATTCCCTCGCGTCTATTCAATCCAGCGGCTTCTGCGCCGTCTCTTGGGCTCGTAATATCTGAAGCCCGGTTTACGAAGAGAACCTGGCCTGGTTCATCTTGGCAACCTGGTCGCTGGTGTGCACCTTTGCTAGCCGGTCCATCTCCTCGTCCTGCTTGGTCACGTAGTTCTGCTGTAGGAATTTGGTGCCCTTGATCTTGTTCGTCTTCAACAATTGCAGGTATCGCTCTGGTCCTCGTCATCAGCGGATGCTCATACTATACGCCCTCAATCCCGTGCCGTCGACTAACCTCGGAGGTGGCCGCAGTTTTCCAGGTGGTTCACACCCTCGCGCACGTAGCACTTGCCCAGCTCCTCGCCGACGAGGCGGGTCATCATGGCGCCGACCCATTGCTCGCGGATGATGGCATCCTCGGCCGCCTTGAACGCCTTGGTGTCGTCGAAGTCGACACCGTTGAAGGTGGGAGGGACGGCGGGCTTCTGGGCCTGGAACTGCGCGGACTCGGGGGTAGGCATGGCGGCGGTTTAGATTGAGCCTCGGGCTGTCGAATTGGACGTCGTTACGAAGCGAAGGTGCGCGGTTGGGTTATACTCGATCGATCTCAACAACTTGAATATCTGCACTCTAGCTTGAGCTCAATTGATTGATGTCCAATGACGGGCGACCTGATTTCTCAGGCACTAACTCACCGCCCAGACCACTTTCCTCCACTGTAGCCGCTTGTCAACTCACCGCTTTTGGCTGCCCCACTATTTGGCTGGCAGGAAAAAAAAAATCTCTGCCCGCGAGTCGCAAGCCCAACCACCAGCTTAAAACCCATACAAGGCGCAAGGAAATCCTCTTTTCCCACTCACCCTCTCCCTCTTCTTTCCTCCTCTTGTGTTAGACTACTATCCTTGAGGCTCTTCTCTCTATCCCATATCCCCCCCAACAACATTCACAATGGCCAAGTCTAAGACCAAGGATTCCAAGAAGGCCGAGGCCGTCAGCGCCGTCAAGGCCAGCGGTGCCACCAAGGTCTCCAAGTCCAACTCCAAGGAGCTGGCCAAGGCCGCCGCCAAGAAGGTTGAGAAGAAGGACTCCAAGAAGAAGAAGGTCGTTGAGCCTGAGTCTTCTTCTGACTCTTCTGAGGAGGAGAAGGAGGACTCTGACTCCGACTCCGAGAGCGAGGCCGACGCCTCGTCCGACTCCGACTCTTCCGAGGACGAGAAGCCCGCCAAGAAGGCCGTCGCCAACGGCAAGGCTGCTAAGGCCAAGGCCGCCCCTGCTCCCGCCTCTTCTTCCGACTCCGACTCCGACAGCGACTCTGAGTCCGAGGAGGAGAAGCCCAAGGCCAAGGCTGTCAAGGCCAACGGCGCTGCCAAGGCCAAGGCTGAGTCCTCTGACTCTTCCGACTCCGACTCCGACAGTGAGGAGGAGAAGGCCGATACCAAGGCTGCTGACAAGGTTGGTACCTTCTCTCCTGTCCATTGACTTCTGATGCTAACCACAACCAGACTTCCGATTCGGACGACTCTGACGACAGCGACGACTCTGATTCCGAGTCTGATTCCGATGCCAAGAAGACTGAGGAGGCTCCTTCCAAGAAGCGCAAGGCTGAGGAGAACATTGAGACCGATGACGCTAAGAAGACCAAGACTGAGGGTGCCTCCACCCTCTTTGCTGGTAGCCTGAGCTGGAACATTGACGACGATGCCCTGTATGAGTCCTTCAAGAAGTTCGACGGTCTTGCCAGTGCTCGTGTCGTCACCGACAAGATGAGCGGCCGCAGCCGTGGCTTCGGATACGTTGACTTCAACGATGCTGAGTCGGCCAAGGTGGCTTATGAGGCTATGCAGGGCCAGGAGCTCGACGGCCGTGCCATCAACCTGGACTACGCCAACGCTCGCTCCAGCGATGCCAACCCTCAGGCTCGTGCCAACGACCGCGCTCAGAAGCACGGTGACACTATCAGCCCCGAGAGCGATACTCTCTTCGTTGGCAACCTGCCCTTCGATGTCGACCAGGATACCATCAGCGAATTCTTCAACGAGGTTTGCGCTGTCGCCAGCGTCCGACTTCCTACCGATCCGTGAGTACTTGCACTTCTTGACATCCGCAATCCAAGACTAACCCCACATAGCGAGACTGGTAACCTGAAGGGCTTTGGATACGTCAGCTTCTCCTCCATTGAGGATGCCAAGAAGGTCTTCGAGGTCAAGAACGGCGCTCCTGTTGGCCACGGACGCAACGCCCGTGCCGTCCGACTGGACTATGCTCAGAACCGTCCCCAGCGCGAGGGTGGTGGTGGTGGCGGCTTCGGCGGTGGCCGTGGCGGCGGCCGTGGAGGCTTCGGTGATCGAGGTGGTCGTGGAGGCGGTCGCGGCTTCGGTGGCCGTGGTGGTGGCCGTGGTGGCTTCGGTGACCGGGGTGGTGGTCGTGGCGGTTTCGGTGACCGAGGTGGTCGTGGAGGCGGTCGCGGCCGCGGAGGTGCTCCCAGCTTTGCTGGCACCAAGATGACCTTCGACTAAATGTCGTTCACAAGTTGCGGACCGAGGGCTTTCGGCGGGATTACCATTTCAGTGGGCTTTAGTGGGCTGTCCTTTCAAAACAAGTTGGTGCTCCATCGTGGAGCTGTGGGCTTTGAGAATGCGCTTCAAGCATGAAGCAATGTCAGACCTGGGGGCTTTTTCACTTGGGAACCGTGGGCTCGTGGCATCTAGAGGGTACACTTGAAGGCGCTTTTTGATTTTGGGATCGGAACACAAACTGCCATCTTGGCAGGATACCATGTGGGCTTCTGAGGGATTTGACGGCTCCTTTTGGGAAGAATCTCCCGTAGTCTTGTTTACGAGGCTTCGGGGTGGGGACCAAGCTGGCTTACAATACTTCTGAGGGTCCTGGGGGCTTTTCTAACGCCATAATGTAGACGGTCTCACTCGGTTGTGAGGACCTGGTCTATGGCCACCTTGTACACTTGCATATGAGTCGCTTCTGCTTTTTCTGTATCGGTGAGTATACCACTTCCGCGTACGTTTTGATGAATGTCGGCATCCACACATCCTAGTTAGAAGGCGTAATAAAAGTTGATCATGTTTTTTACGATGAAACAAATGATGTCAGTTCTCGAGTGATAGTCTGCACTGTGCATGAATGATGAGTCTCGTGCAGTCGAACGATTTAGGCTGAGGTCAGGTGTTCTTTTGTCTCAAGGCGAACCAGGAGGCCGAACCGGTCGAGTTGTGGGCGCATCCAAAGGTTGTGACTGGATGACTAAAGATACAAGAGCCCTGCAGCCTGTCAACAAGACGTTTCGAGCATACGGAGCGTGGCGTGTTGGGGATGGTTGATGGTTGAGAATGAGACAGAGTCAGACAGCGCGCGCGGCATATCCAGTCGCAAGGGAGCCCACACATAGCGTGAGCAAGTAATTATAGTGCTTCGCTGAGACGCGACGCTTATTGCTCGCTCGCATATCTGGCGGCATTCTGTCCGGCGATTATGGAAGGGAGTGGATCACGGGGCCACGATGGAGGAGGGGGCTAGCGGGCTAGGAGGGAACTTAGAAGTGCTCAACAAGCAAGGGGATTGTTTTGAATGGTTCCTTTCTTTGTTTGAGCGCCGGTACTCATACTTTGTGGTTGTACGCTGTCAAAGGTGGTTCGTGAATTAGATTGTCCGTGAGTATTCAGATATGTGGCGGCGGATGCACACATGGCACGACCTTGTCTCACATATATCGTACAGTAGTAGTTAATAGAACGACACAGCTGTGGAAGCATCGGCGAGCGGGATGCGCCACGGCAGCTGATGGCGGCGGATGATGCCATGTTAAGCCTGCATGCAAGCTTGCAACTTTGCTGTGTAAGCCAGGTTGGCTGAGGCAGACAGACTTAGATCAGGGAGGGAGGCTGCAGGCAGATCGATATGTCGTTGTTGGGCACCCGCCGGGCAGTCTTGCTTGCACTTGGCACACTGTAGTTCCACCCAGAAAATGCAGGCTCAAGCAAGGCCCTGACAGCCAGATGCTCATGCCCCGGAATGCCTCTCGCCTATGCCGCTGTGCTTTACTCTCTTCATACGCTGTGCTGTTGCGTGCGCGTGGGTGGGCACAAGCCTCTTGATGAACTGCTTTGGGCAACCCCCGCTTGTGCTCATGACCGGCCGGTTCGTGCGCCTGAGCCAGGCGGGGGCGTCGCGTACCGCTACATGACAGCGAGTGCTTCATAGCCCCTTCGGGACGTTCAGCACAGTGCAGTGAGCCCCATCGTCATCATTGCTCCTACCCAAAGTGGGCATAAGCGCGTCACTTCTGTTGACGACCCCCGTATTTCCACGCGATCTGACGTCGGCGCATGGTGCGCTCGCACTGTACCCCCACCCACTTCACAAGTATCGGTACCAACGTCGTTATCGATGTGCGACTGGGCTTGCTCTCGTGCTCCAACAAAGGCAACCCAAACCACAACTCGATCCATCCCTCACCGACCCAGCCCCGACTTCGCTGCCCAGGTCATCCTCACAGCCTCCTTTTTTTGCTTCCTCTATCGTTCACCCCATTCTCGACACGTCTCCTCTCTCTCCTGTCATCTGTTCCGCTCCCGAAACATCGCCAAAACGTCGCCTCCCTGGCTCGATACCGTGTGAGATAAGCGGGGTTTGCGCCGTGCGCCCGTACACCACCCAACGTTGCGTTGGCCTTTCGCCAAGTAATTTCCCATATCTCCGAGTCGGGCTCTATCAACGAAGCCTTCCCGGAACTTCATTCGGACTTGGATTTATCGACGCAAACCAAAGCCACAGCTATGAGCGAGCAAGCGAGCCAGAGCTGGCAAGGAAGCAGAGTGTCGCGAGCCGGTACGCGATCAAGCCCAGGACTCCCTCAACAGAGGCGCTTCGACGGTTTGTCTTTGCCCTTGTCCTCCGCCTGTCATCGGGCTCTTCCACTGACAGACCCAGAATCATGGGTAGAGGTCTCCTCTCAGCCTTCTTCGTCTTCCCTCTCGAGCATAGGCGATGAAATCGTCACCACCGGGCTGCGCGTCGGCGGCCCCTATACTCGTCGGCGGCGCTTACAACCTCCCGCGAGATCGCTCCCGCAACAGCCGGCACCCATCCACGCCTCCGCCACTGAGGCGAGCAGCCAGGAGGAATACGAGGAGAGCGACAGCGAGAGCGAGGATGAGCGACTGCTTGCCAGCTCGACGGAAAACGTTCATCCGTCCGAGGAGGAGGTGGATATGGACTCGGACGGCGATAACGTCACCGCGCTAGGCAGAGTGTCTGACCAACCCGTCTTTCAACCACAGCCAAATGCCTTCTCACACCCGCCGTCGCGTCAAGCTCAAAGGAGCAACTCGACCGCCTCAACCATGCCACCTCCTCCCCATCCCCACAGTGGCTTCACACGGCCGTCGTTTTCTCAACGATCCCAAATGCGGACCAACAATGCCGGCCCCAACTTCATGTCCCCTTCAGTCCGCGAGGAAAACGATGCCGCTCTACGGGCCTCTCTTACCACACTCCTCTCTTGTGCCGCCGCTGCCCGGGCCTTGCCCAAGTCCAAGGAGGAGATTGAGTCCCAGCGGACTTCAAACACGGGTGTGGGCCCCAGCTCGCAGCCCATGGGTTTACGGTTGGTTCCGGAGTCGGAGCTGGACGCGGAGCCTTCGCGGGCCCAACGTGCACGGCCGGCGACGCCGTCTCCACCCCGGAAACGGGGCTCCCCCACCAGGTCCACCCCTACCGACAAGGCCAAGCACGGCGCCGCGACCGGCTCGGCAACACGGGCTACAAAGAAGAAGAAGACTGCTCAGTCAGAGGAGACGCTCATCTCTCCTACCCTTCTCACCTGGGTTGTCAGCGCTGGTGTTGTTGTCCTTGTATCCGTTGTGGGGTTTGGGGCTGGATATGTCATCGGCCGGGAGGTTGGAAAGCAGGAGGCGCTGGCGGTCAGCGTTGGTAGCGTCAACGAAACCACGTCGTGCGGCGGCGAAGTCATAAGGTCATCTGGCAGCGGGCTGCGTAGGCTACGATGGGGAGCCGTGGGGAAGAGTATCGTCGCCTAGATACGGTGGGTCCTCGGTTGTTTCCCACTGTAAACTCGCCATGAAGGAGTGGGCGGGTCTCTGTTCCGAGAGCGAGCTTTCGCAAGGAGGGGCGTTGAGGACTGGTGAGTGATGTGTTCTTACGAGACACGCAGCCCACACTCTAGCCGAGATAATGTCGGCGTTTCTTGTTTGCTAGCATGAACAACACTTCATGTGTTTGTTTTTTATTATTTGTTATTCAGATTGGTTGGGATACAGGTCTCATGGAAGGTCAGGTTGGCATAGTCGGTTAATCATTTCGATTAGGTATTTCGCTTGGTAGCCAGATACCGGAATCAAAGGCGTAAATGTTTCCTCTCTATGACAAAGAACACGGGGATTGTTAACCTTCCTTTTTAGAATAGGCACATTCGAGTGGAGGTTCTAAGGCCCTTGTAACTGACGAAGTTGGGTCGTTTCCCCCCGCGAGGTTTGAGAGAGGTGGCCTATGCAATAATGTGACTGAGTTGGGAAACGTCGGTAAGATTTGACGGTTGAAGGTGTAGTGCTCAAAGCTGATATGGCCTTACAACGCGGTAAAGACATTGGTTCACCACACTCGTGTCACCCATACAATCTTAGATACCGCCACGGGATCGTTCGGATCCGAGCACTTGCTTTACTACTACAACATATGCTTCAAGGCCTTGAACGAAAGGAGGCTTGGCCCATATTGCTGGTTATTTGTTTGTATTGTTTGGTTTGCTTGAGTCGCATAGGCTCACTGGTTTTGTTATTTCCCCTGGGGGGCAAGCGACGTGTCAAGCTAATCTAGATAGTACAAAGCAGGCATATAAGGGAGGCTTGTGACGCAGCCGGAGCATGCTCGTGGAGCGGGTGTGTCCAACTCGGTCCGTACACTGCCGTCGTAATCTGGCAGCTCGAAGTAGAGGTGTCAGTCATACATGTTGTTGTACCAGGTAGGTAGGAGGGCAAGTTGCTGAGGCTGGATAAGGCCTGAACTTGGGCAAACGCGTGCATCAATGAACCCTCGGGATTTTCTTGGTGACTAGCCATGAACCCTCAGCCGTTTTGGGCTGGACCAGTCCGGTCCTGGGAATCGAGGGACCTTTGCGAACTTGGGTGCGATAATGGGTCGTACAAGATTTCCCCTTTGGCTGGCGGAGGATCTTGAAGAAGAAAGGAACATGGCTGACCCATCGAACCCTGGATCACTTGTACAGGAATATGCGGTCAAGTGCACACACTCATTCTTCGCAGTGGGCCTCCTGGTATTCCGGTCCGGCCCTTGTCCGGTCGTCTGCTCCGATGGGCACCGCCAGAGCGCGGGTCGTCGGGCGCCGGGGTTCCAAGGGTGGTCCGGCCGGGGGACGAACTTTGGGGTTTCAGGGTCCCGTCCCGATCCCGAATACGGAAGGCTGCGGGGGGGCTGCGGGTTTGCAATTGCAGCGTTGCCAGCAGGTCAGCCCACCAGCGGGGCGGAGGCACGGGCGGAGGGCACGGTAGTCGATGATCGGGGCGATCCGGGATGGAATGGGACGGGCCAGTACAGTGTGTCGGGAAAGGCAGCTTGTGGGGGAAAAAGGCATGTTGCTTAACTGGGATTGTGGTTTTTTTTTTTGGGCAAGGAGTGAAAGTTGTCCTTCGTAGAAAGTGGTTCCTTCGTAGCGAGTGATAGTGTTTGTCGTTGATGTATCAATGGTATGGACATGTCAATTCACGGGGGAACGCAACATCTGATTACCTGCAAGTCTCAATTGTGGCCGAGCAGAACATGGTCTTGTGGTATGATGCTTGACAATCTTGGATACTGTCAATCAAATTAGAGATATCTTACACAGTTGGACGACCAAAGGGGCCTTCACGAAGAACCTTCAGCGAACGTCAACAGTAGCATGTGATGGAAGTGACATGCGATGATGATGCTGACTGGAAAATTGCAAACTCCAATTGACCAATTGGCAATATTTCAAAATGGTCTTATTCATCGGGTTCATCAGGGATCGGGACTGGGAAGAGAGACCGACGATGAGGGCTGAGAGCACGGCACACGGAGTGGCGGGCGGTGACGACGGCAACGGGGAAAACCAAGGTCGAGTTCTTATTCGGATCGGATGTCTGCCAGGTAGACTACATAGTATTCGTACCTATTAGTGCTACGAATAGAAAACCCCCCAAAAACCCAAGGCCGAGACAAGCAAGAGCCCAATCAACGACGCTGCTGACAACTCATCAGCCCATTTCGTTGGAGGTACCTAGTCACTGTTATGTGCCGCCGTTGCGCACCGAGAGTTCGCGTCAAAAGGAGCCGTGGCAGGGGGGGACTGGGACGGCATTGCCCGCTGGCTGCTCCAAACATCTCGGACGATGAACGGGGTCGCATCATCCAAGGGCCCGTTGCGAACCCCCGCCACAGGGAAGCGAAACCCGAAAAACCAAGAGGCTCTGTTTGGTGGCGGCCTAGATTATTGGTGAAAAGGGACCTGCGAAAAAAGGTGGTGGGGGATCTCGTTTTGGGCGAGATACGAATACGAGTGGCCAATGAGAGCGACCGCGGACACCTTTAGATTGTCGTCTGGTCTGTGCGCCCTGTGCGCCCAGTGCCGTCCCAGGCAGGGAACGGAACGGGTAATTGGGTGTCGACCGCCAGGCACGGCTGTCCACAGCACAGGGCCTGGCACAGAATCAATAATACAGGGCACTGGCAAAAGGCCACCACAAGGCAAGGCAAGGCAACGGCAGAGCACGGAACCCGCCTACAGGGGTCTGCGGTGCCTCGTTCACCGCCTGGGCACAGTGGTAGCGCTGGCGGGACTTTTCTGCTGCCAATTGATGTACGAATACCGTGTACGAATACATGTTAGTGGTGGCCCCTGGTGGTGGGTGAGTGAGTATGGTTGGTGGTGGGTCCTTCCCCCAACTGACGGGTTGGGAACGCCCCCTGCCCCGTTCTGTCCCAGCGCGTCCCTCTTTGTCCCATGGCTCCTGCTCCCCTTGTCGGCTTGTCCCCTGGTCCCCTTGCCATGTCGGCCGGCAGAAAAAAGTCGGGGCCGTTCAATTACATATCAGTTAATCTCCTTCGCCGTCCATCTCTTCTCGACCCTCTCTCCTCCTCCAAGGTACTTGAATTGCGGGATCCTCTGCTCTTCATCGCCCTCTCTTCTCTCCCTATCGGGTGTCTTGTCCCTTTCTCTCGTCTTTCTGTCTTCTGTTCTCCCAGCCAGCACGAGCACGTCGCCGAACCACCTCCACCAACGAAACACCCACCCGCCGCCCCTTCGCGATGGGCCTCATCCAGGAGCTCGCGGGCCACCCGCTCACCCAGCAGTTCCAGACCCTGCCGCTCGGCATCCAGGTCGCCATTGCCTTCACTGCCTTCATCACTCTCTCCGTCGTCTTCAATGTCGCCAGTCAACTCCTCTTCAAGAACCCCAATGAGCCCCCGCTCGTCTTCCACTGGTTCCCCATCGTTGGCAGCACCGTCACCTACGGCATGGACCCTCCCCGATTCTTCAAGGAGAACCGCGCCAAGGTTAGTCTCCAATTCGTCTTTTGCAACCCCATAGAGCCATGCGACCGCAATCGCTAACAACTATCTCACTCCAGTTTGGTGATGTCTTCACCTTCGTCCTCCTCGGCAAGAAGACAACCGTCGCCGTGGGCCCCTCTGGAAACGACTTCATCCTCAATGGCAAGCTCAAGGATGTTTGCGCCGAAGAAATCTACACTGTCCTCACCACTCCCGTCTTCGGAAAGGATGTCGTCTATGACTGCCCCAACGCCAAGCTCATGGAGCAGAAGAAGGTGCGCAAACCCCTACTCCCTCACCCCCATTGACCTCTCGGGCAATGATTGCTGACTTGTCTCCTGTCAATAGTTCATGAAGGTCGCTCTCACAACTGAGGCCTTCCGATCCTACGTCCCTATCATCTCCGGCGAAGTCCAGGACTTCTTCAAGAGGAACCCCGACTTCAAGGGCCCCAATGGCATCGTCGATATCCCCAAGAAGATGGCCGAGATTACCATCTTTACCGCCTCCCACGCTCTCCAGGGCACCATCATTCGCAGCAAGTTCGACGAGTCCCTCGCCGCCCTCTACCACGATCTCGACATGGGTTTCACCCCCATTAACTTCATGCTCCACTGGGCTCCCCTCCCCTGGAACCGCAAGCGTGACCACGCTCAACGTACCGTCGCCAAGATCTACATGGACACTATCAAGGAGCGTCGCGCTATGGGTGACGAGGACAAGGAGCTTGACATGATGAAGCATCTCATGAACGCAACCTACAAGAACGGCACCAAGGTCCCCGACCACGAGGTCGCCCACATGATGATTGCCCTGCTCATGGCCGGCCAGCACTCGTCCTCGTCCACCAGCTCCTGGATCATGCTCCGCCTCGCTCAGTACCCCCACATCATGGAGGAGCTCTACCAGGAGCAGGTCAAGGTTCTCGGCGCTGATCTCCCCCCGCTCAAGTACGAGGACCTGGCCAAGCTGCCCCTCAACCAAGCCATCATCAAGGAGACCCTCCGCCTGCACGCCCCTATTCACTCCATCATGCGCGCCGTCAAGCAGCCCATGGCCGTTCCTGGTACCAAGTATGTCGTTCCGACGAGCCACACCCTCCTTGCCGCTCCTGGTGTCAGTGCCTCCGACCCTGCCTACTTCCCCAACCCCGATGAGTGGGACCCTCACCGCTGGGAGACCGACTCTGCCAACGCTCCTACCATTCTCCGCAATGTCGTCGAGGACGAGGAGAAGATCGACTACGGCTACGGACTTGTCAGCAAGGGCTCTGCCTCTCCCTACCTGCCTTTCGGTGCTGGTCGCCACCGCTGCATTGGTGAGCACTTTGCCAACTTGCAGCTCCAGACCATTGTTGCCGAGGTTGTCCGCCATTACAAGTTCCGCAACGTGGATGGTGGACACACCCTCATTGACACGGATTACGCTTCGCTCTTCTCGCGACCGCTGGAGCCTGCCAACATCCACTTTGAGAGGCGGGAATAGACTCATGATGATGTGGGAAGGAAAGACCAAACTTGTATATATGCAGCAATGCGACGGGCGTGCTGAGGAGTTGGAGAGCATAATGATTTGGCTGGCATGAAAACTTTTGCTGCGCAGTGCCGGTGAAGGGCCCCGGCAGTATTACCATACATCTCTTAATACGAAAAACGTTAAGCTAGAAAGAAGCGGTCGAGATTCTGATACGGTGATGTGACATGTCGAGTATCGCTGTCATGATACGTGCCATGTTAGGTAAGTGGTGGGCTGGACCGGCATTGGGATGCCGGCAGCAGTAAACCCCACACCTTGCTTTGGGTGCGGGTGCTAAGACTACAGCGTCATGACCGAACCATAAGACCTGGAACTCGACAGTGCATCTTCGACTTCCCTGGACATGTCCTGGGCCATGCCGACGCGGAATTGAGATTGGGAAGTGAATGACCCTAGCTCGCATTACCCATAATCTGCTTCCTAGTGAGACTCGAACCCCTTCAGCCAAGTGGTCAACGACGTGCTGACGAGGCCAATAGACCAACGTGCTCACCCGAAACTCCAACCAAGGGGGTTGTGCGCTTCGACATACTCATATTCAACTGAGGAGAGCAACCGCAACTAAGTACAACATGGGCGAAGAGTACGGCCCTTTGGTTCGTCTTTGGGGCATTCGCCCTTCCCAGCTCCCACCCGCCGGGGCCATGGGTGACGACCTCAAGCCCCTTCTCATCTCAATTCTCAAGGAGGCCCTACCATTTCTCAACGTTGCCCCAACGCAGTCTCCCGACGCTGTCTCGCTCTGGAAGCCTAAATCTACCAAGACCTTCCCCCACTCCGCCGCGGCAGTCCGGCTTTATGAGCGGACCGTGCCAGTCGAGCAGCTCCGCGCCGTCGTCAAGGAACACCACCCACTGGGGGTCGACGACAGACACGTATCTGCCGAGACGTGGGCGCTGCGACAGAGCGTACACGAGGATGCCGCCACGGCGGGAACGGCGTCCTGGGCCGAGTTCGTGCGGTGCTTCAAGGAGCGCCATGCCGAGGCGGAGGTGGCCTTCACGCCAAACATCCTCAGCACGGTGGTGCGCCGCGAGTGGGACTGTGCGGGCGTTGAGGTCGAAGCCGAGGCCGGCGGCTCGGTGTGGGTAGACTGGACGTTGCGCAGCGAGGAATCGGTGCATCAGCTGCCGGCGCCGTTAAATAAGCGCGTGTTTCCGGTGATCCAGGCAACAGCCGCGATGCGTGGGCGGCGGGAGTTCGTGGTAGTGCAGATTGCGGCGCAACCTGACGAAGACGAGGTCAAGACCGGACACGAGAGAACGGTGAGGGCGGCGTACACGAGTGTTGAAAAGGTGCAGGAGACGGCCGATGGCAAACTCGAGTGGACGATGGGGACAGCATCCAACGCGGGCGGAGTGTTGCCGGCGTGGATGCAGCGAATGGCGGTGCCGGGGCAGATCGCCAAGGATGTGGACATGTTTATGCACTGGATTTCAACGGAGAGGGAGAAGAAGGAGAGTGAGATACTGGGAGGGCACGAGGAAGAAGGAGGAGGAGGAGGGGGGGGAGGAGGAGAAGAGGAACAGCAAACGGTGTGAAGAGGCAAATATGCTGGTCAGGAATGGTTCAAAGTATCATCCAATCGGTGGCTGTTTCTAGGAGTTGAAGTTTGGGTTTCGAGAGACTTACGTACCTTACTAAATTCCCTTTGGCTCCTAAATTTGTTCTCGTATAGGTAGGACGTCTTCGTGGTGTTGACTGTGATAACACCGGTGTATACTTCTGGCTGATGTTAGGCATGTGCTTGAAGTTGCAAGTGTGGTACCTTGGGCTAGGTAGGCAGGTACGTTGTAGCCCTTGGTTGGATCATGTCGCTCCTTCCTCGGGTGGCCTCTTTCCGTTCTTATTGCCAACACGTAAGGTAAGGCAGTCTAAGGCACCCATATTATTAGTATGTAGCAAGGCAGACAACAAGCTTGAAACCTTGAAGCTGCTTGTAGCAGATCTTGTAGCCTTCACCTTGGATGGCGTCCTCTCCTCTACCATCACGGTCTCGATACAAACCGCAACTGGCTAACCTTCCATCACCATCTTCTTTCAACCTCACTCGAGGATGTGTCTTTCTTTCCATCACATCTGAATCCACCTACATCGTCCATCACAATGCAGAAGCGCCGGCGTTCAGTGCCCCCAGGGGTCACTCCGAACCACAACCCATCCCCAGCCAACAGCGACATGCAGCCCCTCACCACAACTTCATCGACAAGTCCACTCACCGCGCCCACACATTCCTCGAAGCTCCTCGCCCAGGCTGACGCCCTCGCTAAGATGACCTTTGAGCTCAACCTCCGTGCCGTCTGTGGCCATGCCGAGCGGCTCGAGCGCGAGGTCCGCACCCTCGTCTCGTATACTGAGCATGACAAGGAGTTCCGCCGCGAGAACGAGACTCGTTTGGCCACGATGATGCACGAGATTCAAGCTGTGAAAGCGCACATGGCTAAATTGGAGGATACGCAGGAGGATGTGAAGGGAGGCTTGGAAAGCCAGCAGCGGCAGGCGACTAAGGTATTGAATGGGTTTAAAAAGGAGATGTCGGATCTGAGGGGTCTCATTGGCAGCCTGTCCAACCAACTCGACCAGTTCAAAACTTCAGATGATATCAAAGAGGAGCCTCGACCTTCACCCACAACCTCCCGTTGCATGGAGACGAGGGCCATGCTCCGGGCGAACAAACGGGTTGAAACTCAGCCTCGAGACCAGCAAAGTGAGAAACGCTCCATTCAAATATGAAGGTGCCTTGACTGACGTCCCACCAGATATAGACGGAGCCAACATCAAGTCTCGCATTCAGGAAGCCATAAACTCTACCCGCCGCTGGAACCGAGACCACAAGGTTACCAAGCTCCCGGACTCTCAGTTTGCTGCAAACTACCTCAGGAAACAGTCCCAGCGCGACCCGGACGTGGCAGTTCTCCTCCAACGCTCCCTTCAGAAACGCATTCGCCTCCTCAGCGGTCTTGCCTCGGGGAAGGCTGGGCCCCGACCCCGGAGCCTCGAGGAGTTGTGCCGGGCTGTTGCCTGGCAGGATGTCATTGATATGGTTAAGGATGTTTTGGTGGTTAATGCGCAGAACTCTGCAAGGCTCCTGGGGAGAGGGATGGCGTCCTGAGTAGCGCTGGGTTGGTTAAGTTGACCTGAGATATCATGGCGCATGTAAAGGGGTCCTAGGTTGTAAAGTATATGAAGCACTAAGGAAGAGGAAGGAGTGAGTAAGTAACGTTCAAATAACCGCTCGAGGAAGCAAGTCATTGTAACAGAAAGCCCCGTAGGGCGTTAAAAATGTACGACGTGGTATTTTATATCTAAGCCCGCAAATCAACCTCCCATTTCCTGTCCTAGTCTACACCCCAAACGCCGTTTTACCTCCCGCGAGTAATATCCGCAAGCACATTATTACCTTCTTCCGTAGTGTCGCATATCCTAGTCATCGATCTCGATGCCAATCGATGACTTCTTGAGCTCAATCTCCGACTTGAGCTGCTTGATCTGGGCCTCGATTCGGTTCCGCAGGATCTTGTTTTGTGTGCGGCCCAGCTCCGTCTGCTTGTTGCCCAGCTGCTTCTGCAGGTCGGCGATGATGTCCTTGACGCCCTGCTCTTCGTCACGCTGGGCACGGGCGTCCTCGTCAAGTTCGTCATCCTCGTCGTCATCATCGTCATCGTCCGATACCTCTTCGGACTCGTCGGCCTCGATGCTGTCATGTACAGCGGGCGTGTTGGCCTGAGTGGCAGTCATGGGCGTGCCCATGTCGATGCCGGTGGCGGGCGTCTCGGCTGCGAGGTCGTCCGCGAAGGCGGCTTCGAGATCGGCCATGAGGTCGTCGTCGTTGCCGTCGCCATCCTCACCAAACATGTTCTGACTCTGACTTTGGAAGTAATCCATGCTGTCGTCCATCTCGCCTTCAGCGTCCTCGTCAGCATCCTCATCGTCAACCTCCGGTTGCGGCTCCTCCATCCATTCCCACCGCGTAGAGGTGGCCTTAGCGTCCTCGCCGAGCAGGCGCTCGACCTCGGCTTCTTTATCCTCAATTTCCTTCCGGCTGATCGTCTTGGCGAAGCGACGGTTGAGACAGTCGTGCATTGGTGGCGTCAGGCCATGCGGCCACTTGAAGTGGGTGTCAATCATGCTTGGAAGGGGAGCTTGTTTCGCCTCGACCTCGCTGGCTACCGGTTGGAAGACTAGCAGCATCTGACAAATGTCGGCCGACTTGAGGAAGGACTTGCGATCCCACGTCTTCATTGCCTCGGTGATGGTGGGTAAATCGACCATAACGGCAGCATAGCGTTGACCCTTGACCGTCAACATTGCTCGTCGCGTGTCCTCCTCGAAGAACTTCAGCTGAATATCGGCTCCACCCATACTTCGCGCAACGCCTATCTTGCCATTCTCCATACACCAGCGCACGTAGTCGCAGTGCTCCCCCGGCAGCATTCGCAGGACGAACTGCTCCTCGATCGAAGGGTCCTTCTCCCGGTCGCTCGCCTCTGAGTCGTACCCATCGCCGGGCGGATGCATAGGCGCCCGGCCCTTGGGTTTCACGACCAGTGTTGGGGTCATAGCGGCCTTAACCATGGCGGCCTTGGTCAGGGCGGATTTGGTCGTCGCGGACTTGGTCAGTAACGACTTGTTCGCCTTGAGCTTGATCTTGGTCGTCGGGTGCGACGCGGAGAGGGGTTCGTCATCGTCGTCATCGTGCGGGCGCTTCTTGCTGTCGACGAGCTTCTGCGTGGGTTTGGTCTGTCTGCCGGCCTTGGTCTTCGCGGGCGGCTTGTCGGCGGGCGTCGTCGGCTGGGACTGGGTGATCTTGAGCTTGACTTTGCGCGAGCCGCCATCGGTGGGCGTGGGAGCGCCAGCGGTGGTAGCGGAGGGCGTCGCGTTGGCGTCGGCGACGAAGGAAGAGGATCGGCTGACATTGATCTTGAGTCGCGGCTTGGGCGGCGCCGCTGGGCCAGCACCGGGCGCGGGTGAAGACATGGTGGCAACTGGGAAAGCTCGTCGCGAGTGCAGTGGTGTTCCCTGCTCCGCGCTGAGCAGCCTGGTGTAAGTTCGAGCGCCTTGTATTAATCCGGGGAAGGGGTCATCCGAGAGGCTTCGTTGAGGTTTATGGTGCAGGCCTCGCGGGGTTGGGAAATGATCGAGGGCGAGGTCCACAGTGCTGCGTGGATGGTGGTGAGTTGAAGATGGCGAGTTTAAATTGAAATGCAAGCAACGTCAAAGTGAGGTACAGAGGCAGGCGTAGGACGCGGGAACGTGGCGCAGGCCCGCTTTTATCCGCGATGAAGCCACCACAAGCTGAAGCACCTGAGGCTAGTGAGCACCGACTTCGTGATCTAAACTAGAGCTGGGGAAACCAAAGTACGAAGTTTCAGAACTCGTTGGTGGCTGTCAAAAACAGGATGTTCGGATATCGAAAGGACTTATAGTCGCAGATCTTCTGGCATGTGAAACCCTCGATTCAATTATTGCACTTGTTCACTTGAGCGGAAGAATACACTGTATAGTCCATCACGAATAATATGACGGTCCAGTTCAACATCAAATGCGAGGATAGTTTTGCAATGTGTCGAGATCCAACCGTAAATCGGCTTGCCCATATGAGCCTGATTATTTATTGCTATAGGTACAACGAATGAAAGGGTTAAACAAAATGCGGCATCAAGCAATCGCCCAAGAATATATGCCACCAACAAACGCCAACCAGTGCCCCATGTATTTGGTGGGTATATTTTCGTTCCTCCTTAGTAGTCTCCGCGCATTATGAGACTGGACAAATCAAAGCGCTGTCAGTGAATGCAGAACAGTGAATTGGGTCGCCAAGCATCACCAGTTGATACCAGTCCATCCGTATGACCCATCAACATTCACCCAGCCGGCCTTTTCGATACCGTCTTCCCAACCCATCATCACGGCCAGCAGCCGACACCCCATGGCACTGACGGCACAAACTATCTGGTCGCTTGCGCCAGCAAGCACTGCTAGGTCCATCATGTACGCCCGTCCGATGAGGCTCCGCAATCTCAGCGTCTGCTCTGACGGGGGCGCCATGTGCCGAGCCTCCATGTTTACGTTGTGCACACTCACGCCGTTGGGGGCGTTGGCAGCGTTGTTCTTGCGATCAACACCGAGGTTCCAAAACATGGGTGAAAAGAAGCCTCCCTCCCAGCCGAAGGTTTCGTCGACAAAGTGGCGAAGCGCATGTGGATTGGGGTTGGCCTCGTCAATGGCCACTTTCGAGGCCAAACGGATTCGCTCCTGGGAGGAGACAACCTTTGAAAACTCGGCTTCCTCGTACACGGTCGGGTCATCGGTGGCGACGACGGTGACAGAATCGCGGTTGATAGTGGTATCCGTCGAGGACCTGTTGTAGTATTCTTCAACAAGATTTCCGACAGTTTCGAGGAACACTTCGGCGGGGATGTAACCATCACGGTACTGGTACTCGATAGGGTGCTGGTCTCCGTGGCGAATATGAAGCCCAATGACGGGCATGTCCGGAATACTGGAGTCGACTGTCTTGGCTTTGGCCCGCAGTCCACTGACGCGTTCATCGACATATGCCTGGTCCTGCTTATTCAAGCCGAACATAGCCTGGTATCCCGCGTGGGCGAGATAAAAGAGTCCGCGTAATCCGTTGTCAGTGCCAGCCGTGCGATGGCTCTTAGCTAGCAAAGCTGGGAATATCTCTTTTGCGGTCACAGTTGAGACGACCAGGTGACTAGCCTGGAAGGGGCAGGGAACGATGTGGTGTCGAGGAGGCGGCCGGCAGTCAGGGACAGGAGGAGACGTGAATATGTCAGTGTAAGCACCGTAGGCCCAGCGAGTGTCGTCGATGAAGAAAGCCCGGCCCTGCTCCTTGGCCAGCCCATAAAAGGTCCACAACATCATGAGCGTGTTGCCCAAACCGGCATCTGGAGTCTCCAACACGAAGGTCATGGAGCTCTGGCAGACGGGCTTGTACTGCATTGATTCTTTGTCCATTCCAACAATGTGACCAGGTTGCTTAGCGTGGACCCCCTTGGGCGGAGAGGGCAACAATCCCGTTCTTTCCGCCTCATATACATCAACAAAGTAGTCGTCTGGGGCATCATAGCTTAACATAGTTTGCTCTGAGATCGGTGTTTTGTGGTGAAGGTCCCTTGCGCGGGAGGAGACCTCTCGACACTGTCCACTCATGTCTGCGTACTGGTCGATGGACAAGGGAAAGTCGTAATCATGGGGAATGGAGATGGACCACTTCGATCGGCCCTTGGTGTCGCTAATGATAACGGGTGTCGGAAAGTCGGGGAAGGCGTCCTGTCCAATCATTTCGAGATTCTGGACCTTGGAAAAGTAGGGCCAGACGGCCGGCATGACATCGTGGTCCCGGAAGGCTAAAGCCAAGAGATAAACGGTTGTAAGTAGTCCCGCAAGAAGGAAGAGGCGACGAAAGACTCGGCTCGGCCGAGTAACTAGAATCTGAGAGGGAGTCCTCTTGGGTCTTGGAACCAAGGCTGGAAGACTAGGGGAAGGTGGGGGAGAGAAGAGAAGGTGGTTGAAGTTGAATCGAGAAGAGGTCGAAGAGAGGGGGCCACGGTCGAGGTGGTTGTAGGAACCGCCTCGACGGAGGTTCAGTCGAGCCGGAGCAATCAGCATCTTGGTGCTGGTTGCAGGAGACGCCATCGTAACGTCGGGTTGAAAGGATCGTATATAAGTTTAGAAGGAAAGACGATGGGTGATCAATGATAGTCGAGTTGAAGAGGTCGAAGTAGGTGGTTCGAGATGGGAGCAAGAGTGGGTATGTCGTGGCTTGAAGTGAATACAAGTAAAGGCGCTCAACTTTTGAAAACAAGTCCCAAGGACAAAAGAGTGACGAGAAGGGGGAGTGTGTATCCAAGACGGGCGGCAAGCCGCTGGTGCAACCAGGCAAGCAAACAGAGAATAGAGAAGGTAGGGTCGTGGGTATTCGTGGATGAAGCTACATCTGAGAAGTCGCGAAACCGGCGTGGGAGTCGATGGTGATAATCATGAACGGAAGTGGGTTAGTTCAGCCGAGAGTCGAGTCCCCAAGTCCAAGTCCGCCTCAGCTCGAGCTGGCAATGAGGCGAAGCCGGAAGTGATCAAGGCCGTTGAAACGACAAACACCCGATCCGAAAGGAACGACGAGGGGGCGTGAGAGAAATGAGAGGCAACGAACGACCAAGGGGGAGTTCGAGGATCGAATCGGGAAAAAAGGAACAGAGCACCAAAAGTACCCAAAGAAGAAGCAGATGAAGATATGAGGGAAGGAGCGTCTGGGAAAAGCAGAAGCAAACAAACAAACAAAAGAACCGGGGTGCAGAGGAAGACGTCAAGCCTTCGTGCTCAAGAATCGTAGTAGAGCCCGAGTGAAATTGGAGTGGATGAGGAGGAAGGGAAGGGAAGGGAAGCGCAGGAAGGAAGCGTCGGGATGCAGGATGTTGGCGTTTGGCGTTTGGCGCTGGCGGCGTTCAACTTGGGCGGCGTTCAACTTGGGCGGCGTTGGGGACGTTTGCGCGCGCCGCCGGGCGGGCACCAAACCCAGAATCGGACGAGATGGGGCCCGCCAAGCCAGGGAAAGAGCGACCCCGGGGATGATGGGCCATGGATGATGGGGTTGTTGCATGGCAGGGTTTCGGGTTGCGCCTGTGCCTGCCTTGTGCCTGCCTTGTGCCTGCCTTGTGCCTGCCTTGTGCCTGTGTTGTGCCCTGTGTTGTGACTTTTGTGCCCGGTTCGATCGTGAAAAAAAGGCGTTGCGACCTTGGATGGGAAGGATGCTCCGAAGCTACTACAGTCGTGCCTTCCCGAGGTAGGTAGGTAAGCAGTGGCCCGCCTTACCGAGATGCAATGCTCCATCACGGGCTTACATCGTACATACTGGTAGTACGTACGCCTTGAGCATCGTGAGCATCGCCTGGCCATGCGGTGAGTCGGTGAGTCGGGGTCAGGAGGGCGTTTACGACGGAGTACGTCTTGGTTTCTCTCCAAGTCCGAAATCTTGTGGTCAACTACCCCAGCTCCTCATTTTGTATACAGTAAACATTGTACAATACCAAACGGTTGCTGCAAGCCTGCAAAAGCTAGCGCAGCGGTCACTAGTCGCGGATTGATTGACTGACTACCGACTTACTCAAGTACCCCAGGGATGCGTAAGAGTGAGTGCGAGTAAGTGCGAGTGAGCGGCGGGAGTAAGCACAGACGACTGACCATAAACACATGGGCCAGACCAGGATCCATGGACGACGATGACACAAGTCACAGACACACGATACACGGATTCGAGGGAAGTCGTTCCAGGTTGAAGAGACGGCTGCTCGACAGCCAACCAAGACAAGACGCCTGTCGCAAACATGGAACACATCTGAATAGGTAGGCCATGCTTGTGCTGAGAGTGGGAGACTACCAATGATGGATGCCGTCGTGGTGGGCGTGCCAGTATGGCAAGGTTGCCGCGTTACAGAGCACTTATCAAAGCTACTATGATGGGCTGAGTTACCGTCCATTGTGTGTATCAATCCTTCTCGATCCCTCATCCCCACCTCATCCTTCGTCCGATCACACTGCTCGATCCTTCGTCTGCCAGTCGGCGAAAGCCCAAGGGCTAGTCTACCTCTCACCCGAGTCACTCTTCCATAGAAACCCCATCGGAAATCAACGGCGAGAGTACCTGCTGCCCGAGTCCCTCGCCCCCCTGCCCACAACCAAGTCCGCAACTCCCTGACAATCTGCAGGAACGCGAAGGTGGCTTGGCAGGGGTAGGTAGCTAGTGCCAGGACCCCGAACGGCTCCAATGCCCCCAATGAGATGCTTCGTCTAGAAGCGGCCGCTTGGCGCCTTTTCTGTTAGCCTGGTTTCACATTGAAGAGCCCACCTCAACCGCTGCAAAACCAGCGAGTTCCAACGTCCAAGACAAGGGTTGCTCAGGGCCAAAGACCAATCGCTGTCACCCGGGCTCGAGGTTCAAACGGCCCATGGCAATCTCGGCGCCGCCTTGAACCTGTTAGACGGCGACATGTGAGCCTGATGGCCCGTTTTGCGACCGGCACTTTCATCCCGTCTATCCCGTTCCGTCCGTACTAAGCAGCTAAATTACTGGTCGTCTCTCTGTACGAAGCCTTCATATGCATCTCCAATCTCTCAGCTTGGCAGCTCTCTACACCAAACGTGCCCTCTCCGAAATCCAAAGAAACAAAACAAAATGGAAAACAAAACAAGTCGCGTATCAATCTCTCGGCCGCATGTGCTCCGTGTTTTGCCTTGATCGCTGAATTCTGCATCGCAGGTTTCGACCACTGTCTCGCCATTTCTCCCACATTCATGCTCTGTCCATCCCACAGCCCACTGCCCATGTCTCGCCATGGCTTAGGAGGCCTTGAGCAACGCCCGTCATATCACACACACCCAGCGGTGGCGAAGACGACGACGACGGCTACGAGGACGAAAGCAACGGCAACGCGTCCACGAGTCTCAAGCTCATCATGTCCCCAGTCTCCGCCAATGATACCCCTTCGCTCTGTGTTACTGTACTGTACCTGTTGCCATGCGGTCTGCAACATGCAACCTGCACCCCATCGACCTGCAGTCAGCATCTGTCACATCCTCAAATCCAGGTCCTTGTCGCATCTCTCTCTGCGAGCTTGATGCCGTCCTGCTGACAGCCAGCCGCTGACCACTGGCGCCCACATGCCCGAGCGCTACGTCTCTGTCCTCGTCTAAGTCATAACCGTATGTCCTATTTCCTCGCCTACATCTTAGACCAGGTTAGTAAGTAGGTATCTTAGTTAGATTCGGGCATCTAGCTGTAAGACTACCAGTCCTTTGCGAATACCACCTAGATATCACAAACAGCTTTAGTTCATCACGGTAGCCTAAACAAACATCATGGCAGATCGACTTGTCCTTTCTCATTCTCTGGGCCCATGCCCTCTCGTTTCCATGACGAGGTATCTAACCAGTTCAACAGCCGGGCGCTGTCCATATTGTCCGCGCCACCCTCTGGTTCATGACCATCGGTAGGTATATAATACACGTAAAGATATTTCGACCGCAAAGCATAATAGAAAAGAAATTGGTCCCAACGTAGACGTCTCGTCGCGTCATTCTTCTGTCGCCATAGATTACTCACACATATGCGGCGTTTCCCGTCTCGCCCCATCCTCGTCTAGTCAAGCCAGTTGCTGGCCTGTTCTCAGCCAGAAACAAACGACACGGGTGCCCACATCATGAATCAAACATAGTTTCCTCGCCTCTCTTCCCGAGTTCCCTTTTCCCGTGACAAACGAAAGTGATCGGGTATAAACGCAAATATCCTCTGTTCCCTTGACAGAGTATCCCATGCCCAAACGCCGCTTGCTTCGTCTTAATTCCAGGTGCTGGCCGCTTCTCAACACGGACAAAAGAAAATCAAACGTCCTCCGCTCACTTCTCCTCTCGCCCTTGTCCCTATGCCTCCAACAGAACGGCCTTGGGCTCCTCGACGAGTCCTGGCGTGGGGCTCCGTCGCAGAGGCTCCATGTCGTGTGCAGGTTCTGTTGCCAAAGAATCCATCTTCTGCGCGTTCGCCAGTCGCACACTTCCTCGCGTGCCCCGAACCACCTGCCCTGTCTCCACTCGGTCTTGGAGCATCTCGTCTAGCATCTTGTTCATCTCATCAACGCCTCGGGCCCGTTTCTTTTCGGCTTCTGGTACCAGCGGGCTGCCCGGTAATGAAGAATGGCCATCCTTCAATACCGGCGATCGAGGTTCCGCCGAGGCCTCAGCCGTATCTCGCGAGCGAGCGGCAGTTCGCAGTGCGGCCAACATTCGGTCCTTGTCATCCAGCCTCGCTCGCAAATCGGCAATTTCGTTGTCCTTGTCCCGAAGCGCGGCAGATACACTATGGTCCTCTCCAACCATGATGGCCTTGTTGGGCGCTGCGAAGCCTACCGACGCACGTGATGAGCTAGCCCGACGAGCTTGCAGAAGACGCTTTTCCAACGTAGCGATGTATCGATTCTTATCGGCAAGATCCGATTGCAGAGCACGGTTCTGGGACGTCAAGGATGCTGTTCCATCTCCAAATTCGCCAGTGCTGTCTTCCTCCGTCTCGCCAGAATCGTTGTCTACAGCCCTTTGGTTTCCGCCACTGGACCGTCGCCCGATAGTCGAAGTTGCTGAGGTCATCGATGATGTCCGTTCCAGGATTGACCTGCCACCCGTCGAGGTAGCCACTGATGATCGAATAGACGCAGGCAACGAAACCTGCGAGAACCGCGCGTACTGTCCAAGTGAGCTGATGGAACCGTTCGTGTTAACGCCAATTGACTTGGAGCTGAGGATTAGGCGGTTCAAATGGTCGATCCGTTCCTTGAGTGCTGTGCGCGCCAATTGCATTTCGAGAATTTGTTCCTCGTGTCGCTCCGCAGCTTCGAGCTCTCGGGCTCTCTCTTCCTCCTCATTCTGAACCTTGTTCTCCTCGTCTGAGTCCTTTCTTTTCTTTTTGGCCTGGGTATCCAACTGCTGCTTCAGCTCGAGAATCTCCATCCGGTATCGCTCCAGCATTACGCGCGCGCCCCCATCACCGCCAGCGCCAAGTGCCTCCTCCGCCCTCTTCGCATGGCTGACAATGTTGTTCTTCGCTCTTGAGGCAAACTTGAGAGTGTTGATCGTCTCTAAAGTATGGTTGTTGGCCGATGCCGTACTACCCCCTGCGCCGGTTTGGATGGTGCAGAGGATACTGACGAGAGAGTTTCCGGACAATGCACCTTGGAGCAGGCGGGTGAGCTTGCTATCACGATACGGAAGATGCTTTCCATCCTTATCGCCACCCTTGGCTTCTTTCTCCTTCCATTCTGAAAGCTTCGCAATGACTGTTCCTAGGGTGAGCAAGCTCTTGTTGATATGTGCTCCTTCTTGTCGTCGCTCTTTCGACTCGGCAGCCTTCTCTGAACCAGCCAGATCGATGAGGCTCAGCGTTGACACGCGGACACCACCGGGAGGAAGACCAGATCGCTTGCTTTCCGCTGAGGCGTTACCACGCGGTATTCGCTCTCGGCTCTCGACAACAATCTGAACGACGGCATGACTTCGGGAACTGCGGGCGTTGAACTGAGTGCTGGCTGTTCTTCGCGCCTGGTCTCCGCGAGCGATAACTCGCAATAGTTGGGTCGGGCTCTGCACAATCTCCTCCTTGAGCGGGGTAGCATAGACACCCCTCTTGCTATCCTCGCGCAGCTTGATTTCATCCTGCTGGATGTTGCCTCCAATACCACTCCCGGTAGGCATGCTTAAAAGGTCGTGGATCTTCTCGTTGTAAATTTCGAGGTAACTGACCCGCAGCAGAAACTCTCGGGAGGGCGTCTCTCGAATATAAGAGAAAATATCGGTGATGGCCAGGGGAATCACACCTGGCGATGAGGCCGTTCCTTGCATTGAAAACGTCTTGCCTGTGCCGGTCATACCGTAGGCGAATACCGTACCATGATAACCCTCCATGACTCGTCGGACCAGGCGCTTTGCAGAGTGATCGTACACCCGGGAGTTGTTATCGTGAGTCGTAAAGACATTGTCTGAAAGAGCTGTTAGCGATACTTCCAAAACCAGTGCTTTCCCAGTTCCACATACCATAGAAATGATCACCACCATCTTTGCCTCGGTATGAAATAAGTGACTTTCGTCCATCCACCATCCATTCACCCTCTGGGTGGCCGCTGTTGTTGGATGCGTCAGGTCTCACACGAACGCTGACGAGGACGTTGCCCTTTCCGTCCCCTTTCAACGACGCCTTGTCGGTGGGCGAATCTGACTTCTGGGCCGATCCCTCGGCAGGATCGTCGTAGGTTGTTGCTGATGTTGAATACGAGTCTTGTGCTGAGGAGCTTCGGCTCTGAGGAGGAGAGGAGACACTGGTTAAACCATCCGACATGCGCACACTGGTAATGGATTTGCCGTCGGCGCTGCCGTTGAGGAAGCTAGGAGTGCTAGAGCTGAATGTGCTATATATTGAGTCCTTGTTCGAGGCCTTCGATTTTCTGGCAGCTCGGTTCTTTTCGGCGGCCCGCGGGCTAGGAGGCACACCACTTGGGCGAGTGTCGCCCCGTGGTGGCTGAGGAAATGAGTTGATACTGACGCTCTTCCGGATCGTCTTTCCAGTGCCATTTGCTGCCAATCCGAGCTTTGGATGCGGAAGAGCTGTTGTGGGAACAGGCCCGGGAGGTGCCAAGCTCATCGTAGAAGGTGTTCGCAGTCCCGATCGAGGAGTACCGGGTGCTGACTTGATTGCAGGCGGATTCGGGATGTTTCCAGTGCTCTTGCGAGTCTTGCTAACGGGCAGGGCGGGCAGGGCCATATTGGGAGGCCCGAGAGATGGCCGCGATGGCCGTGGTAAGGCAGTCATGATGCCGGTGGTAGAATGATCGAGGAATAGGTCAAAGGAATGAATGCTCGCAGGGCTGTTGTTGGAGACCCGGTGCGAGATCTGTCTATGCCCTTCAGAGGGATCGGTTGTCCATGGACCCCCTAGACGATGGTATGATTAAGTTGATCGGCGTCGCACTACAGAACGTGTGCGATTTGAAACTAAGTCAAAGATTTTGAGTTGTCAACTGAGCGCGGAGTGAATCCGTCCGGTCGATCACGGGAGGAGGCTGGTTGTTGAAACGTTGGTGTGCGACGCGGCTGGGAGGAGTGTTCCTCGCGGGATTCGGTTGACCTGAGGCATGTACCCGTTAGTGGCGCTGAAAGTCGACGACAGCGGAGGGGCGTGGGATGGTGCGAGTTGCGGAGTCCACATCCAGTTGTGCAGATGACGGAGGACGGATGATGAAGAAGGACGGATTGAAATTGCAGCAGACGTACCAACAGTCGTCAAGGGAGATATTCCCGGTGCCGAAGAAGGGATCGAATCGAAAGGGGGCAGCGTTGAAGGGGGGATCTCTCGGCGGAGGAGCAACACAACAGAAGACAAGGAGGGAAGGAAGTGAAACCCCTCTCACAAAAGCAAAGACCACAGGCGTCCCCCAAGTCCCAGTGTCTCCAGGTCTTAAACAGGGTTGACGGCTAGGGGCTAGCGCAGGCAGCTTGTTCGTTTTTCGTCACTGAAGGGCACGGTGACGATGTTGGCCAGGGTCAGGTTCGACTATTCAAGGGAGCAGGAAGGGAAGTCGGGGGAGGGCGTTCACTGCGCGGGCAGTGGCCAAGTGGGTGCTTGTCTCGCAGGTCGGGGAGGCAACACGGATCAAGATCAGGCCTGGCCACACGGTCACGGCGGCTGGCGTGGGACGTTGATCTGCTATGTACTAGCGATGGCCTGGTCTGGGCGGGAGCCGACGTCGTTGCCGGTGTCGATGCTAGTGCTGGGTGCTGGGGTGGTGATGGATGCCGATGGGCGAGCAGCACAGGGCGATTGGGGATGGTCGGGCTCGGACGGATTCGTAGTCTACCTTAGGTACGAAGTAGTCGGCGGGCTGTGGGAGCAAGTGCCGCTTGGTGTTTGGTGTTGTCGGGAGGGTGGCAGGGCACCTGAGGACTGAGAGGACGTGCTGGAAAGGGCTGGGACCAACTTGACTGGAACCGCGCGGATCCACTTGACAGCGAGGGATTAGGGAATGAGTGGAGTGGCGTGACGTCGCGGGTTGATGCGGGTGGCCGAATGGATTGGGAATGAGTGACTTGCACAATGAAGCAAATGCAAAAAAAGAAAGAAGAAGAAGCACGATGTGCGAGCGCCGGCCGCAGTTGAGGAGTTTGGTAGGGGAGATTCCAAGGGACGCTGCGATACGGGAATCCGTCAGGCAAATAACCTTCTTTCGCATCTGGCTCCCTGGTGCTCCGTAGTAGGCGACGGGGTCCCGTCCGGATGTCACATTCTCAGTGAGGTGAGGCAAGGTCTGATCGCCCGGGGCAGGCACTTTCTTACAGTGTGTACAGGACTAGCGTCGTCCATCGGGTACATTGGACACCACTGCAGCGCGTACCGAGGGTCGAGTACCGCGAGGACAAGCCAGAGCGCAGCCGAGCATCTCCAAGCATCCCGTCTCGTCCCTCCGAGCACCTCAAAGCACCTCAAAGCACCTGCAGAGCAAGCACTGAGATTGCAGAGATTGCGGTGCCGACCCGGAACGGAAGGGGAAGCCAGGCGCTGTAATTGCGATATGCAAGCCCGGGGGGAGTCGCACTGGGTTGACCAACCGGGGGCACCACCCCAGGGCTCCCGGGGTCCAGGGTTTGGCCAACAAGGGAGCCTTCGCCGCTCGACGAGTCCCAACTAGGGCACCATTGTAACATCCCACTGCAAGCCACTTGGAGCAATCTTCCGGGGCCGATGGTGGAAAACGCTAGGCTTGGGGCGACTTGGGCTCGGAAGGAATGGCAGCGGGGGCGGCGCGAGCAGGGCGTCCAGGGCGAGAGTGAGGCTGGGGCGAGGCTCTACCGTAGTAGCCAATGCCAGGCTAGGAACTGCCAGTTGGAGGCGCCCTAGATCGACACTGGACTCTCTGGCTTTTTGCCGGAGGGAAGCCAGCTGTCATAGGTAGACTCAGAGAGGTCAGGTCACTGAAACTGGTTGGTCGAGGGCCTAAGGGCGGGTTGGTGGTTTGTACATGGATGGTAGGCTGGCAAGTTTGCCAGCAAGGGCAATACATGGCTGAGCCCTTCGTGAAGCTCTTAACTAGCTCGAGGTTGAGCTGAACGTGAGACGACAGCACTAAAACCTGGTGCAGGGAGTTTAGAGACTATTCGGAAATGCTTTGTAGATCCTACCAAACAAATGGACCCTGACTCCACGAACGTTTTTGCCCTCCGCTGCTCAAGCCCTCATCCTGGATGCCCTTTTACACTGGCGCACCTTGTGCTGCGTCTCCCATCCAATTGCAATACACGGACTCGGATTCTTCTTCTTCAGCCATGCTGCCACCCGAGCGGGACTTGGAAGTCAGCGGCCACATTGCCACAGGTCCGTCCACTCCACAGTTCACCGGCTTCCTGCATTGGCTTCGTTCTCGCTCGCTCCCGTCCGCCCGCCCGCCCGTGTCTCCCTGTTGGGTCGCCTTGCCAAAAGGAAGTCGTCTTGTTCTAAACTGTATTCGTAGACGTCATGAACGAAAACGCGATTCTCTTCCTCCCTCTCTCCTTCCCATAATTATTTCGTCTTCCCTTTCCTTCTCGAACCCCCTCGCATAGCCCTCCCCTTCTCTCTTCCTCCCTTTTCATCGCTTTCATACTCCTTGCAGCCTATGCCTTTGAGACCACAATGCCGTTGCCAGTTGCCAAGAGGTCCGGATCCTTTGCTGTCCGAATAGGTTAAGCTGAAAAATCTCGATGAACTGACCAAGCCATATTCCGGTAGCTTCGACTATCACTCCTCCTGCATGGGCAACATTTACCCCTGACTACAGCACCCCAACCTCACATGCGGCTAGTTTAGCTCAAGGTGTGACACCCTCTACCAAGCTGTCCGTCCGATGCATGGGGGCAATGGAGCATCAGCTCGGTATTTCGACTTATCCCTTGCCTAGCCAATCTTCGCGAGCCTCCTCTTTGCCCGTCACGCGTCACGGGGGTCACCTTGGGGGTGGCCAGACGGGGACATCTCCGTCGGCTGCGGCACTGATCCCAGTACTTCATCCATTTCCGGTATGTGATGCTGCTGCGTCATCGCACAAGTTGTGAATTCTTTCAGGTTCGAACACACGTATGTACGGAGTACAGACGTGGATGATGATGAAAGCCGCCACTGCTTCGCGTCGCGTGTGCGCGTTCGTTCGTTCACAATGCGGCCGTCCAAGACTCTTGTCCTGGGCGCATTTGACATGCGCGGTGGTCCGTGCATTTCTCGGGCCCGCAGAAACTGATATGAGTCGCTCAACGAGATCGTGAGAGAGGGAGAGGAAAAGAGAAATCCTTATAAAAATTTAAATAAAAAAAGGCGCGGTCCTTGTCGGTTTGGCGGTGGTCAAAGTCCATTATGCACGGCTGCGGCGGTGGACGCAGGCACAGACGCAGGTGCATCAGACCAACGCGCTCGGCGATTTGGGCGATCACGATCCAACAGGGGCGATCGTTGACGTACAGTAATAGGTATAGTATTCAGGTAATAGGGTGCTGGAGTTTTCATCGGCCTTTGAGATGGATGCATTACCGACGATTCTCAGTATTTGCTCACTGACCAGCCATCAATTTGACACAAAATTCGAGCCCGCGAATAGGCACGCTGCGTCCAGTGCATCCGAATCACCTCCACACACTAACAAAACAAAAAAGGCTGGCTGACATAGACACAATAGCGCGTGACGGTTGTCTCTTAGCATGGTCGTTGTCCCAACGCCCGTGGGCTTCGCCTCGCATCGTGATGGCGTTGGCTGATCAGTTGGCCGGCGTCTCATCCTGCCGTCCGTCCTCTCACATGGCGGGCGCGGCCTCGATGGACGCGAGCAAGAGCGTGGCTGCAATTTCCAACCCCCCTTGTTCATCACAGTCGCATGCCGAGTTGTCATATCTCGTCTTCCCTCCAGACCCCAACGGTACTCGTTCGCTAACGTGCTCGCCCTCGGAAAAGCGTCCGTGGGCCACACCTGGGAGGGGAGCCTTGTCCGTGCCCTTACCGCATCTAGACACGTCCACGATGAAAGGGTCGAATCATCACACGATACTGCCAACTGCTCATGAAGAGAATATGATGATGCCAGATGCCCAATGCCCTCAACGACCAACCGATCGGCACTCTTTCACTGCCCACACACAGCCGCACAGGCCAGCCTGCCAGTCCAGCCAGCCTGAGGATTCGTCCCCTCCAAGCGTCCGCAGGGCTTCTAGGGTTCATGTGGGGAGAGCCGTTGACGAAGCACGACGAGATGAGCAGATGCCCCCTGTTCGTCCCTTGTCGTCGTCCCTTGTCGTCGTCCCTTGTCGTCGTCCTCCCCCCCTGAGCCACCAAGGGTTCTTCACTTGCGCTCCCGCCGACTCGGATCCCATGGGAACCCTCAAAACTTCGTATCTACGCACGCACACGGGCCAATGGCGCACCAAGCACTAAGCTCCGAATACCGGTCTTTGTGAGTCGTCCTGTCCATCATTGCTCAACCGAGCGAGGTGACATTCTCGGGCTTGCCGTTGCCAGCTCCTTCCCTCAGCCTACCATCGCGAATCCTTCTATCACCTCGGGCCGTGTATGAATGCCATGCCGCGTTTCATCCACTATCATTGACCCAATGTTTATCCTCAACCGCACGTGGCTTCATCACAGGGTCTCCCCATAAGCATTTGTTGCATTAGCATCATCACTATCACAGTCTCGCCGTCTCTTTTAGTCGACTACAAGGGATAATAGTTGCTCTGAGGAACAGCCAGGCTTGCTTGCTTTGTGCGTTCTCAAGCTACCATGGAACCAAGACCAACGGCCGGATATCAATAATTGAGCTTACGTAGTAACCTCGACTAGATCGAGTTGGACAGTTAGGCTACACGGCACAATCAAGGATCGTCCTTGTAGCCACCCGATATCAGTGTGCTTTTTCTCCGCCAGCCTACCACATACATACATACATACATACATACATACATGCAGTCGTTGCTTTTGCCCCTAATAGCCCTGGTCAAGCAGTGGTTTGCCCGTGCCGCCCGACGCGCCATTGGCAGCCTCAAGGTAGCACTACGTATTTCCACATGGCTGCCCCAGTGGAAGGATCTGAAACAGTGCAACGGGATGATTTCCCGTCCCTAGTCGCTAATTACTATCCGTATACGTGCTTCTTATCCTGTTAGACTGGAGTCTGTGGTTTCGAAACTAGATATGCATGCCAAGTACGAATAGTACCACGGCTGAACTTAGACTGCCGAAACACTCCCGATGAACGGATATGACTGAAGTCTATTACCAAGCCTCAGCAGAAAGACAAAACAACCAGCAAAAGTCTAAGGCCCCCTCTGAGACGCCTTTGATGGTTTTGGCAACCGTGCATTCCACCCGTGTCTGGTCCATTGGCTACCTGCCCAGCCACCCGCCTTCTTTTTAGCCTTCGCGAGACTTTTCTCCGGCAGGGACCCTTCTTCTACTAGCCCACCCCGTTGCAAACTTACGGAGTACCAGCTCTCGGGATAATTATCACGGGCTCCACGCTGTGTGGAGTGTGCTAACCTGGGCAGACAAAAAGGAAATGTTCTCGCGGGCTCCGGCAAACGACCCCACCGGCTCGGGGGGTCATCACCGGGCAAGGAAAGCTCTGTTTGCATCCTCGAGCCGCGGAGGATGATGAAAGGTAAGTATTTTAAAGATGTGTAGTCCGCACCATAAATACGTGAGTATAGTGCGTGGTAAGTGGTACGTACGCCCACGTGCTGTATCCAGGAAAACTCGAAATGCACGCCGTCTTCTCACACGTGGGTTCCTCCATGGACGCCATCCCGTCAAGCTGGTCCAGCCTTTTGTTTCTGGGTTTCTGGTGCGCTTGTAACTTGTATCTTTTGCATGCCTCGTGATACAGGAGTCTCATCGAGTTCCCAACCGGCTCTAACACGTGCATGTGCATGGCCAATCTCCAAAAAGCACAACACCCGCATCCTTGGTTTAAGTGCCCGGTATTATACCTTCAGGCTTCTGCGACCCCATACCTCTGCTCCCTTGCACGCGTTCTGTCAGATCTGGCTTATAGACACGTGACGCGAACCGTTCTTATTAAACATATAAGGTGCATGCTAATTCCCCTCGATACCAACGTTCAAGGGTTTCGCATGAACAATCCCACCTCCATATCTTATACCTCGTATGTCTTTATAACATTTGCACTAGCTGCATCCTAGTTGCTCAGTCAACAATACTAAGTACATTCTTCCTAAACTCCTAACGCCCTCAATCCCCTGCCCACGCTCCCCGTCTCGAACAGCTCGACAACCCCGAGCCCTACCGCCTCACCAAGCACCCACTCCCACTCAACTCCCCAGAACATCTTCCATCGCGTCCCATACAGCCCGCCGCCCTCGAACCGCTCTTGCAACCAGCTCTCCGGGCACTCGCCCCACTTGGTCCGTCCCAGCGCCTCCCGCACCCAGTCGACGGCGCCCTCCGCCAGCTTCAAGTACCGCCCGTGACCAGGGACCGCGAGCCGGAACGCCGTCTGAGAGGCAGCATGCGTGAGCGTCGGGGCTCCACCGCCTCCGCCGGACAGGTGGATGGCGTTGCGGCCGCCCACGGCGGAGACGGTGCCGGAGGCGAAGCGGGAGACGTGCTGGATGGACATGAGGGTTGTGCGGTCCTCGGGGCGGACGTCGAGGGTGTTTCCCGGAGCGGCAGGCGTTGAACCTGTTAGGAAACCCGCTCGAACAAGTTCGTCCGCCTGGTCGTCCTCTAATGCGCCTTTGGGAAGTGTCTGTGCTGTAGGGCTTTCTCTCAAGAACGCCTTAAACGACGTCTTTACCCCCTCTCCCAGTTGCGCCCTATCGATCATCCCATCCAAGTCGGTCGTTTCGATGAGGGCCTCGCCCATACCGCCGCGCCTCTCCACCCTTACTCTCCTTATAACACCCTTCCCCGTGAGCTCAGCCATCTCCCGCGCCACCTTGGACGGTGAGTTCAGGATCGCGTTGAGGTGACCAACCGTCACGATGGATGGTGCGGTGACCCGGTAGTTGAGTACCTCGGTGGTCCGCGTTGAGTTGAACCCCGTTGCTGGAACAGGGCTGAACATGCGAGACCGGACATAACGCATCGCCTGGACGACATCTCGCAACGTCAACTCTTCCTGTAGGATTTTGGTGAGTCCTAGGTCGTCCAGCTTATCCTGGAAGAGCTCCGCTTCATCGTCTTTGGGTTTGCGCGCCTTGACGGGCGATCGGACTGGCCGTGCCTGCCCCGTGGGTGACGAACGAGATGGTTTCGTGATTCGGTTTGATTTTCCCAGTATAGAGCGTAGACTTCTGGGCATTTTATCTGTGAAGATGTGAAAATGCTCGGTTCTTTGATGAGATGACTTCACACAGTTTATCAACATGTGTAGTTGACGCCCTTCGACACTGCTGACAAAACAGTGGAGAAACCATGCCAAAATTGACTCGCCGAAAGGTACTAGAATTAGGCAGGAGGCGAGAAGTATCAACGGCCGCCATGAGCCACCGCAAACGTCTAGAGCAGCGGGGCAAAATTCCGATATCAACGGCCCCAGCCCAGTTCAAATCTCAAGTCTCGTATTAAAGGATTATTCTTCATCGTGTAGGAGCCCAAGGTGTTTCTCCATTATCCAACGGGATGAATAAGTCGTGCCTTGTAATACAACATGCACCTACGGTACATAAAGATGCCTCATTCACTCACATCTCACTCAAACCTCTAAACTCAAAGTGAAGCATCGTCTCCACCAGTATTGAAAGCAGGATTTGGTTACTAATCTTTTGATAAGTTTATTGTTAGAGTTTGTTCGCTCCTCCTCATTTTCACATTCTAAGATTTGGACGAAGTCCTAACCCGCCGTCGTCAAGATGTACGAGGTAATGGCACTCATCCGCTCGCTTGTGAGCTTCAAAGATACCCTTAACAATTCCCTCCCAACCTCCGGCTCTTCGACCTGAATCTTGGCCCACTGATCTTGGTCCATCAGCCAGGTTACGCAATCTTTTTCCACAACCGCGGTCGCTGTCCGGTCCGTTTCCGAGAAGAAAGGCAGCTCTCCACAGGTGGTTCCAGCCACGATGCTCTCACAAAGCCAACCCTGAGGTAGGTCGTACTCAGCACGGATGATGCCCTTCTCCAGGAGATAGAATCCTTTCGCTTCCTCTCCGCGCCGGAAAATGATGGTCCCGGCAGGGTACTCCCGCCTGGTAAAGTATGAGGTCGCTGGGAACCAAAAGTCCTCGTTCTTGTCACTGAGACCCTGGAAAACTTGCAGCATGAGCCGTAGGGGCTCTTTGAAGCTCATCCATTTCGATGGACGCTGGGTGTCCACGCTGTTAAGAGCATCACGAGCGGCCTCAACGAGATGGTTTCGGCGCGGTGAGTTGAACGGCGGGTCGAATGACGAGAACCCAGAAGACCTCGCGGGAACATCGAGATTTTGTATAGACATACGCTTCAAGGAAAGTTCTTCCTGTCTTGCGTATAAAGTCATGAGAAGCTCATTCTCGCAGCTCTCCAGTGCAGAGTTAAGATTGGGCAGCATCATAACCTCAATCCCATCACCTCCAAGTCCCACGGCCCTCAGGTTTCGGCCAAGCTGGCTCTCAGAGTCTACGCCACTCAAGACGAGGTGAACAGCCTTGTTGTTGAGCAGTCTGCTTATGGTGTTAAAGGCCTCGCCAGCCGAGTAATCAAGCCCAGTGACGTGCCACAAGTCCAAAATCAAGAATTTGATGGGCTGCTTAGCAAATGCGCTGTCGTCCAAAAGGTTTCGAATCTTCTCCTCAACGCTAACGATGGTTCCGAAGAAGAGATACCCAGTGAGCTTCACAATATAAATCTGTCGACCAACCTGATGCAAGTAATTGTGCTGCGAAGGATTGCGTCTCACTGTGGATGTGACAATATCGCCAGAATAATTTCCACGGATAGCCGACACCCGTGAAGTTTGCAGAATGAGTGACACAAAGGCCAGCAGAATACCCACCCCAATGCCCACCACGAAGTCATGGATGCCCATGACGAGCACAATGACGACAACAGTGAGGTACTCGGCAATTTTGAGCTTCTTGCGGGGAAGCCACAGGGCCTCTAGCATCAACTCAAAGCCCAGGTCGAAGATCAGAGTGCCCACCATCATGACTGGAATAAAGCCGATGAGCGACGGGCCAACAAGCATAATACCAAAAGTGGCGGCTGCCAGTATGTAGCCCGCAAGCCTGCTGTTTCCGCCTGATCGCATGAAGAAGACGGTATTGGCATATACCAAGTAGTTCTGAATGCTGCCGAAACAGCCAGATAAAAAATTAGAGTAGCCGTGGAGCCTGAGCTCCTTGTCGAGGTCGGCATGATCCTCACCGCAGTTCAGCGCCAAGGCAGGGACGTTAATCGGGACATGCAAGATGCCGAAGAACGTCAAGGCAAACATAGCAGGAACACATTCCATAACAGCGTCCCAGCGCACAAGCTTGAACTCTGATGTGATCGTCAGCGTGTATGTCAAAGATGGATCGGAGTAACATGAGACTTACTGTAGAGAGTGTAGAAATACCACCAGGGCTCCCCAGAGGGGGGGCCTTCGAAAATCCACCCATGGTCGCGCAGGACATCTACATCCAAGATATCGAGTGATGTAACAAAGAAATAAAAGATAACGGGAATCGCTAAGATATAGAGCGGCAAGAAGAACTTGGACGTGACCTTAGACTGCCCATAAAAGAGAATAATGGCGAGGACCAAGGGCGTGACCCAGAGCGGTACGGTAGCGGAGTCTGTCAGTTTCTTCAGTGTGTCAAGGTCATATTCGAGGCTTCCGTTGAGACGAGCCGAGACCTCGAAACCGGTGGCCACCAGAAACCATCCGACACCACCTATGCAACCAATCAAGATATGCCGGGGAATAAAACCCACCATGTATCCGACCTTGAACCGTCCCATGAGATAGAAGACGAGACCGGTAATCATGGCGCTGATAGCGTATGACACAATCGTAGTAGCGATCACGGCATCGGGGTTATCTTCCCCAACCGTGTCAGTGATTTTATTGGCCATATTGTGGAAGAAGGGAACCACTTCGATCTATGTTGTGTTAGTTGCTGAGGGAGCAAAGGCAGCATGGAACACGGACCAACTCAGACCCAACGGAGCCCTTGAAGATGCTTCCAGTTGAGAAGGTGATTTGTGATATAATCGTGCTGACATAGAAAACAGAGATTCCCGCGGAGCCAAGATGCGCGAAGATCGGCTTCCCTATGGGGAAAAGAATCATGCCTACAACAGGTCAGTGAAGATCAGAGCCTAGGGAAACCGCCTAACGTACCGTAAGACAGGGCATCCAGAATGTTGAGTAAAAGTCCAACAGCCACGGCAGGGAGGCAAGAAGCGGGCGTGACCACGGCAGTTTCCCAAATTGCGCGGCGGTCCCAACGGCTTGGGTTGACAGCGACAGCAACGCCGTGTGTCATTCGTTCTTCCATCTTGTGGCCAGCTCCAACCAAGCCACTTATCCACGGATGCTTCGCTTGGGACTTTTGGCCCTCGAGGTCCTCTGTATAAGATTGCCTACTGCCCGAAGTCACCCTCGTCAGCAGTGGGGTCCGTTCAGAGGCTGCGTCGCCGTGGTAGGTACTTTGATGTTGCTCAACCTGGGTTTGGGCGTCTTCCTCGTCTTCTTCGTCTTCAGCATTTTCGGGATCGGAGGGGTGGTGTTGCGCCATCGACTGGGGAGGTGATTCCTTGAGAAGATTGGCTAGCACCGACGGCCCGGCGGGCGCATCGGTGTTGCGCTCAGTCTCTGGGGATGGTGGCTCCGAAACTTCGATAATTGTGTTGGAATTGCGTGCGTGATCGACCATGGACGCATCATCGCCGTATTCGGACCCTGGGGCCTCATGGTAGGATGATCGGGCTCGTTGTAGAAACGCAGGGCTTAGGTGCGCCTGTCCGTCCGAGAGCAGGTAGGTGGCGAGCTCCGCGGTGTCTTCTCGGATGTTTCGCGCATTCTGCACACTGTCGACAGGGACTGTTTCTGGGGAGTTAGCAAAATCGCAGCAATGTTGTCGCCGTTGCTGTGGAGAGGGCAGTGGAAAAAAGCGACGGCAGCAAAAGTCGATGGTCGCGCAATGCCGCAGCACCGCAACATGGCAAAACGCACCTAGTAGGTCATCTCGCACAGAGCCGTAGAAGGATCGGATGGGCTCTCGGTGGCCGGGCGCGGATGCGATGGACGTTGGCCGCGCGGCAGCAATTGACGTGTGCTGAGAAGCGTGGGAGGGGCTGGAACTGGCGGCATCGCCGCCTTGCAGCTGGGGGGAATCGCGCTGCGAGGTTGAGCTCAATGCCCTCCTCCTCCATGGAGAGAAGCCCAGTGGCGATGACATTTCATGGGTTCGAGTTCGCACTTGGCCGCCAAAGCTCCTCGGTGTGGCGGGATGCGGTTGGATGGGGATATTAATACGGCATGGGTGAGAGCATGAGCAAACAGAAACGGGACACAAAAGTCAAAAAGTCGAAAGATTCGAGATAATGGTGAAAGCGAGAGTGAAAGGGAGGATGCGAGAAAGTCCAGGCATTCCAGGCTCTCAAACAACGGACCGACGGCGAGACGAGGGTTCGTGGGGAATGGAGTGACGAAACTCAATGACTGAGAGCCGGTGGGTCATGGCACCAGCGGCGGGCGTAGGCTATCCCCAGGGCTCCATCGCGGTGTGCTATCTGCGGAGCAAGAGCTACTTCGTGCGTAGTACTCCGTACTTTGTAGTAGATGCGTGGTAATGCGTGACAATGCGTAATGGGCGTAGTATGCCGTAGTAAAAACGTAGTAGTGTCCATGCCCATGTCGCCGCTCAGTCGCAAGGAAACCTTGCTTGCTTCCATCCAGTTGCGTCAACGAGTCGACGTGGTCCAGGCGTTCAGGGCCAAGATTCTCCCTTTGGTGCTTGGCTACAGATTTTGCATGTGGTCTCTCGCCCCGGAAACCGGCCCCAAAACCGCCCCTCCAGATGGCTCTGAAATGGCTCCATCAGGCTCCAGCTAGCTAGCTGCAGTGCCACTCCGCTATCTCTCGACTCGCGCATTCTTATGTCACTAACACCGGACAGACTAACTTAGGACTGCCCTGAGATTGGCCCGTCGCAGCTGGCGGGCGTTGGATGTTATTGCTAGCGCGTTCACCCATGCGTGGTAGGCGAAGTAATGGTGGCTGTCACCTGACCGTGCCTGGAAGTGACGGCACATTCGTGCTTCGCTTTGAGGGCATCGTGCTCCCGCCTCCCTTGCCCCAGAATGGATCCACGATGGCTTCCAAAAAGAAGGGGAGCAAGCGAATAGGCACTAACAAAAAACAGAAACACAAGGGAAACACAAAGAAGGCCTTAGCCCAGCTTGTGAAGATATCCCTGCGCAATCAGCCGCTCCACGTCTCCCTGCCTCACGTAAAACTGGCTGTTCTTGGTCAGGGTGATGGCACTGTAACATGAGTAAGCCGTAGTCCTCGCCACTCAATCAGCATGGACGGTGCTGAACTTACCCGTACTCCGTCTGTATCTCTCCGGCATCCTTGAGCACGCGCACGTCGATGAACAGATCTCGCGGTGGCTCCAAGCTCCCCGTCAGGTCAATGTCTGTCCATTGACCTTTGTACGCCGCTAGTAGGTCGCCGTATTGACGAACGTACTCCTCTTCCTGCGGACTCAGGCTGCTTGTTGTTGCGTCGCCCGGCCCAACGGCTCCTCCGCTCGACGTGCCTGCGGCATCTCGCACTTGTTGGCCCGATAGATCAACTACGTCTGACCCATTCCACACAAGCTCCTCTAACTTGTCTGTCCGTGTTCGATGGTATGCAAGCAAGCACCGCTTATTCCAGCGGATTGAAATGTGGTTGACCACCAGTGTACAGGCAATTGCTTGCTTCTCGCTCGGTTCGGAAGAGTCTTCAAATGGTCCCAAGAGGTCATTGGCATCCTTCTGCAAATCCCTGACCTCTCGCGTCACGGCCCGAACGACCTCGGTCTGGTATGGGGGAAGATGGGCGAGATTCTGCGTTCGCTTGGCATGATGGACCTATATCCGGGACGCAGTTAGCAACCTTCGCCGCCTCGTTGAAGAGCATAATTGGAGGTTCAATACCAGCTTGTTGCCCAAGTCCCCGTACATGACGCGGCCAGTACAAACGGGATGCTCTCAAAACGAGGGTCCGCGCATCCAGACGTCTGCCAGCTGCTACAATGCAAAAATGAGATCGGAGGGCGAAGTAGGAATGGGCTCTAGTTGAATTATTTATGTCTGGGTCCTGATGAGGGGCGTTTCGCAAAAACGATGGTTTGGTGTCGCGTCAACGCGGCACGCGGTGAGTGGTAGGCTCGTCGTGTCGGGTGTTTGCGAATGTGGCTACCCCGCCAAAATATGGCTTACAAGGATACTACTTGGTACTCACAAATTTTACCCCTCCTCAGAATTCCCGTCGCAACCTGGCCTGGGCAATAGCTTGATCAGGCAGCACCAAACTCAACCTGCTGTTCCATAACAAGGCAGAACAAATTGGTCAAATGGGAGATAATCAAAACAAAACAAAAAACAAAACAAAACAGTAATTTTGAAATGCCGCTGACATGGATGCTAGGTCCTATGCCCATCATGTATTTTTTTTTCGTTGCTTCATAGTCTATGATAGGTGCGAGGGATAGCTTTCAAAACCGGTCCCCCTTTCATGCGGTTCATTCCCAAGACATCATTCCCATTGGAGTCATCAAATCCCAGCCGTACCTCATCACATGATCCTTTCCGGTATATTTGCGGGTAACAGCTTACAGCTTCTGCATGGCAGCAACGTAGGTGGACTGAACGAAGTCCTCGAGCTCGCAGATCTTGTCGGAGAGGTCGTCCATGCCAACCTTATCGTCCTCAACGACGAGGTTGATTTGAAGCTTCTTGACACCGAAAGCAACGGGAACCAGCTGGGAACCACCCCAGACAAGGCCGTCCATCTCGATGGCACGGACGCCCTCCTCAAGGGCAGCCATGTCGGTCTCGTCATCTAAAAAAACCGGTCAGCAAGGTGCGTTCTATGGGGAGAGGCGTGTGGAGAATCCTACCCCAAGGCTTGACGTCAAGAGTGACGATGGACTTGGCAATGGTCTTGGGCTTGGCGTCCTTCTTCTTCTTGTACTCAGCCAGTCGCTCCTCACGGACGCGGGCGACCTCCTCGTCCTCCTCCTCGTCGCTACCGAACAGGTCGACGTCGTCGTCGTCCTCATCCTCCTCAGCAGCAGGGGCAGCGGCGGGGTTGACGGGGAGCTCGGTGGCCTCAGGGCCGTAGGTGGAGTAGGCAGCAGAGGCATCACCGCTCAGGGTAGCGAACTCGGGCTCGTAGCTGGCGATGTGCTTGTACCACCGGGCAGCGTGGGGGTACTTCTCGGCATCAGGGGCGGACTGAGTGGCCTTGAAGACGGCAACATCAGCCTGAGAGGCGTTGAAACTGTCGACGGCTGTTAGCACATCTTGTAGAATGGGAGTTTGAACAAATCTCGGGCATTCAAAAACAACTCAGAGGTGCACAAGTGCATGGATTTTTCGTCAGTAGGCGGGTCTTAATCGCCTCCGAAACACGGACCAATTGTTCTCATCATAGAGTAAAGGAGCTTTGGGGAAAGCAGAAGACAAGCGGGGAGATGGAGGAGATATCTGTACATACCCAGTAATGTAGGAGCGGGTGGTCAACCAGCTGTTGAGCACTGAGGAGTCCAGCTGTCAGTGACTGAGGCGCTGACTGGGCGCAAGCAAGGCAAAAGAAGCAAGGACATACTGGTGAGTCCAGCATCGGAAAGGAGGTCGGCGAAGCCCATTTTGAATGAAGTTGAGTTTGCGTGAGGTAGAAGAAGGGAGAGAGACGGGTATTTGTAGAGGCTGGGAGAGGTGGGAGGAAGAAAATGGGGTTGTCTGGTCGATGTCCCAAGGTGGGGTTTATGAGATTTTTCGCCCAAACCAAATTTCCAGGACTGGGGCTGGGGCGGTTGAGAATGGCATGAGTGTTACCGAGGGGAACGTGGCGGCGGTGCGTGGAGAAACGTCGGGCCGCCCAAAGTGTGGCACATGCGCCACAAGGGCCCACCTCCATGGGCGATGCTCGACGTAAGAGCTCCTGCAGCCTTGCCGACTGACGGACTACGTGCTAGACTGCGTACCTGACCTACCTGCCTTCAGTCACCAACCCGAAGCTCCCTCTTTGAGCTTCACCTTTCAACTCCATTCCCTCTTCCATTTCTCAATTCTCCAGACTCACTCCCTAACGTCTCCAACCATGCCGATCGCACCGATTATCACCTTCAAAGCCGGCCAGTGCGAGGTCGATGTACGGCTCCGTTGCCCAGCTACCTATCGAGAGTCCCGCGTGCTGACTTACGACCATCACAGACCTCAAGCAGGCCGTTCAAGGTGAAGCCGCTGGCTGAGCCCGGCTACATCTATCTGTACTCCGAGGATGGTTAGTCCCTAAGCTATGTCCGCCCGTCCGTCCAGCAATACTGACCGCCGAACAGACCTGGTGCACTTCTGCTGGCGCAAGCGGAGCGACCCGCTGGACGAGCCCGAGCTGGACCTGATCATGGTCCCTACCGACGGCAGCTTTGTTCCCTACGAATACAAGACGACCCCTCAGCCCACTGCAAAGACCGACGGTCGCATATTCGCTCTCAGGTTCTCGTCCTCGTCCCAGCGCTATCTGTTTTGGCTGCAGTCGAAGCCCCAGAGCCGAAACGGTGATCCTAGCTACTTCAGTCCTCGGGATCGCAAGATTGGCGAAATCGTCCACAGCTTGCTGCAGGGCGAGGAAGTGGAAGTCACCGAGGAGCTCGCGGCTCTTCGCAACACGGACGACCGACCTGACGATGACGATGACGATGACGAGACTATGGAGGACGTTGAGGGTCACCGCGATCACCACGACCACCGTGGGAGTGGCAGCGGCGGGGCTGGGCCTGGCGCTACTGGCGGAGACATTAGAGAGGAGGGCGAGGGCTCGAGGGAAGGTGGAGCTGATGGTGCGAGAGCGTAGGTGATTTCCTTTGCTCGGTTGATCATGGACGGCGCAAATTGGACCTGGTTGTGCGTGTGGCACAATATCTGGAATGGCAGGTTGCAGTGTAAAACTAGATTTCCTTGCCTCGATGAGAAGAATTGGGAACTAGTGTCTTCACGTTGGATATTTTGGTGTCGGCTTTCAACTGTGACAACGCTGACCTTGTTTCAGAGCCTCTTCGTCCGCCCCTGATGCTGCAGCCGCAGTGAGAAACTTTCTCGCGTCTCTCAAAGACCAGTCTGGACTTGCCGGAGGACAACGACAGCGAGGTGCCGAAAAGCCGTACCCTCATCTCAACCATCTCCTGCCAACATCCATCACGGTGCCTATGATCGATGGCGCACCGGTGGAGTTTGCCGATGCATTGATCAGCTTCCTACCTCCAGCCGTCATTGTGCTCGCGGGCAGCAGTCCAGACGCATATGATGGGAAATCTGAGCCGTCGGCCGCAGCTGTGGAGGCCGCCAAGGCATCTCTCTCCCTCGAGGACAAACGGAGCCTACTCAAGAAGGTGCTCCGAAGCCCTCAGTTCAACCAGGCGCTGGGCAGCTTGACCATGGCACTGCGAGACGGTGGCTTGCCTAGCATTGCGGAGGCACTGGGTGTGAAGGTTGAGAACGGTGGTTACATCCCTGGGGGTGGTATGCCCCTTGGAGGAGGTCACGCTGTCGAGGCGTTTGTCGAGGGAGTCAAGAAGACCGTTCAGGGGGAGAAGAAATGAAACGTGGTCAGGTGGAATTCTTCAGGATGCGGCGGATAGAACTCATTCATCATTATGCCTCATGAAACACAATGATATCCATGCACAAGTAGACACGCGCATGGCGTTGCGGGAAGGACAAATATGGGAGCGGACGATGACCCCCAACAGTCCTCTTTAGTATCAACTCTAATAGACGTTCACATGAGAAGTGTAACTTTACCGCAGTGCAAATCGACAACCGGTCATTGGCCAAGGCATTAGCAAAATGTCCGCGTAGCATCTCCGAGTTGCTGGCCCACGTTGAGTGCGCATGTGCCTTTTCGGGGAGCGGGACCTGTCGGGATCGCAGCCCGCCCCACGTTTGACGAACAGCACTCTGACGTATCCACGCTGGGATTTTTAGTACCTGAGGTACCCTGCTCGAGCTCTAACAACATCTCTAACGGCATCCCTCGCTCCTCTTCCTCCGACATCTCTCCAGCCTCAATCTCTCGGCGCGGCGACACAATGGACTCAATATTCCCCACCGACATTCGCGAATTCGACAGCGACGAGCGCATATCGTTTTCCAAGCTCGATAATAAGTTCATCGCCGTCCACGATGACGGCACCGAGTATGAGTTTGACGCCAATCTGAAGCGATGGGTGCCTGCTGCAGACGAGGCATTAGAGCACGATGCGCCTGACACGCACGAGCAACCTAGGGAGGGCGCGGCATACGCGACCGAAGATGAAGGATCGAGGAAGCGGAAGAATGGATCAGCGCATGATTTCGAGGTAGGCTCCCCCGTCCCAGAGTTTCCAGTCACGACCTCTCGATGTCATCCCCCAGAATTCGCATCCTAGGCAACAAAGCAAAGGCGCTGACCGTGCTGTTCTTCTAGATACCAGAAGTCCCAAAGCCCGCTCGCCCGACCAAGAAACAAAAGGCGCCCCCGCAGCCGAAGCAGAACACCGCCGTATATGTCACCGGCCTCCCCGCCGACGCAACCGTCGACGAAGTGCACGAGCTCTTCTCCCGAAAATGCGGCGTCATCACCGAAGAGATTGACAGCGGAGCGCCGCGCATCAAACTCTACAACGACAGCGAAGGCAACTTCAAAGGCGACGCATTGATCGTCTTCTTCAAGCCACAGAGCGTCGAGATGGCCATGATGCTCCTCGATGACACGGACTTTCGAATCACCGCGAGCGGCACCCGTGAGGGGAGGATAAGGGTTCAAGCGGCGGACTCGAGCTACAAAAAGGTTAAGTATGACCAGGAAGGGGGTGCAGACGGCAGCAAGGACAGTTCGGAACGGAGGCCACAAAAGAGCAATCACGATCGCAAGAAGATCATCAAGAAGACACAAAAGCTAGACGCAAAGCTTGCGGACTGGGATGATGATTTGCCATATCAAGCGCCGGTGGATTTGCCAACAAAAAAAGACAAGGTGGTGATTCTACGGCACATGTTTACTCTGGAAGAGCTCGACGAGGACCCTGCAGCCCTGCTGGAGATTAAAGAGGATATTCGAGATGAATGCGCCAAGTTAGGGACGGTGACCAACGTGGTGCTCTTTGATCAAGAACCCGAGGGCATGGTATCGGTCAAGTTCAAGGACGCAGAATCAGCTCTCGCTTGCATCAAGCTCATGCACGGGAGGAATTTCGATGGCCGGACAGTGGAGGCGTTTCTGGCTACGGGAGGAGAGAAATTTAAGAAGTCTAACAAGGCGCCGGATGTGGAGAATTCGGACTAGAGACGCGGCTCCAGTGCCTTAAGATTCAATGTCTTGTCTTGTCTTGATTAGGATGTAAGATACCCAAAGAACAAAAAGAACAAAGGACGAACTAGACTGTCCTGTTATATCTCTTAATTTGAGACCAAGATCCTCTTTCAGCTTTCCCATTTTGATCAGCTTCTTTTCATGCGTTGGTTTTATAATATCATGTAGACTTAGAGTGAGGATCCATTTTCACATCCTCAGCGAGGGTGTACCAAATCGCAGCCTCGATGATGTTGCAGACAACCTGAAGCTCTTGGTCATCTGGGGATCGGGCCATTCAAGTTAGCAAGTTTCACTTTAGTCTGAGGATCAATTCTTACCCCGAGGAGCATATATCATGACAAAATCGGCTGACACCGGGCTCTTGAGAAGCCGGCTTCTCCAGGCGAGTGGATGTCTCTGGCCCCATCCCTTGTCCAGCACGCTCTTGATATCATCCGGGTGCAGACACATGTGCATGGAGTGATCCGAGTCGTGGACGTGGCAGATCTCGCCCTGACAGTTCGTCTGCACCGGGTGTCGGGCGAAGAGCGCAAGGCCATGCTTCTCGAGACACGACCTCTCGGTGCCGAACTTATTGGGGTTCTGGCCTGCGAGTTTTGCCATGGACCGGCGGAGGGCTCGGTAGCAGTGCCGAGACCCGTGCTGGTCAAGCTGGCGCTGAGGAGCGATGCCGGCTACGACGGGATGCGGCCCCGCGCGATAGGGAAGATTGCAACGATTCAGGATGCCCGCCGTGGGGAGACATGAGGGATCCGGCGCCGGGGCGACGAAGGGGTCGCGGAGAGACCACAGGCGGAACCAGGTTATGCGGAGGTAGCCGTTGAAGGTGGACGGCGTGCCGCCGGGGCCGAGGTTGAGGAAGTTCTGGTAGTCGTTGTGGACGAGTAGGAGCACGGGGACGAGGCTGATGAGGAGTTCGGCGTGGTAGGGCTCGAGAAAGTGGATGAGGAGCACGAGGGCCATGGCCGAGAGGAAGATGGTCGTGCCATTGAGTGTGACGGAGATGGACTCTTGCCGGAGGGCATACGACAGCTTCAGAGTCTCACGCTCTGCCTCGCCGTGATCATCTGATGGAGGCGAAGCGAGTGTCTCCGCAGAGGTAATGGAGACGGACATGGTGGTAGTCGGGCAATTGGCTTTGTGACTTGAACGGCCAGAGTGTGAGGATAGGATTGAGACGTTGTCGGGATGAGAGAGATGGGTGGGCTTTGAGCAGCAGGTGAGAAGAGACTCCGTGTAAGTGAGCAGTGGTGAGGAGGGGGCACTGGACGGGAAGCAGGTTCTTTGATATCTACGTCGTTGGGTCTTAAGACGACGTTGGATCGAGAAGCATTGCAATTCAGCCGGATTCGCAGTCCCTGAGAGGCGCGGCTTGAGGTTGGGAGAATGTCAGAGGTCGGAGGTCGGAGGTCAGAGGTCAGAGGAACGGAAGAGGACAGTGGAGGGGATCGTCATCTGACGAGATGGGACGCACACCGGACAGTCGAGGCCGACTTCCGACAATAGGCTTTCACCGCAGCATAACTACAGCCCAATTGGCCTCGCTGTGGCCTAGACTAAACCAAGGTACTGCGTGCTACGTATTTACGGAGTATATTGTGTGTCGGTACCACTGATGAATGGGCTGCTAGATTCCTTTGGGGAAGCCAGGTGCCTGGTCTCTCTGGGGTCTGGGGAGCCGGACCACGAAGCCCAGAGCCACCACTGGCTAGAGCAAGATGCGGGTTAGGGAAAGGAAGTGCTGTTCCGCTGCAACTTGTCAGTCCCGTGTCCTCACGCATTTCGGCGTTTGGGCGCTGGGCGGTGGAGAGTGGCCTCAATACGTTCCAGTGCGTTGTGTTGCAGCGCATGACCTCCCCGCCCGTTGGCTGCTCGCGGGCATAATTGGCGTTGAGCCATGACGTTGCACTGAGGTTACTCGCCCAGCGGGGAGAAGAACGCCAGGGCGCTAGGAGGGACGCCAATGGCATCACGCTGTGGCGGACCAGGTTGGAGGGAAAAGAGGAGCTGCAGTGTTGCTTTGCGGGCGAGGAAAGCTTATGAACCGGCAGGCGCCGAGCTGGGCATTTTGTTGTTGAAGGTTGGCTACCCTGCATGTCAGACCCGACGACGATATGCTAACCCGTGGCCCTGTCCTTTGACCTTCTTGCAAGTCAACGCCTTGTATTCTTCTCACGAGAGCTGCGGCTGACGGGATCTACGTCGTGTGTGACAGGCGGTGCAGGCTGTAAAGCTGAAGAGAGCGCTGCGTGCTGCTTCTTTGGGTCATGCTGATGGGAGCATTGCTCTTCGCGGGGGTGGTGAGAAGAACTAGATCTGACTGGAATTGGAACAGATCGAATTCTATCGAAAACGGCCATCTCTGCGACTGGGAGGGAGCCACGACGAGGCATTCAAGCCAATTACCGTACACCAGTCATCCTATCTCTGCAACACCCAAGTTGTCGTTGCCCATCATTGTCTGCTTGCAGTAATACAGCCTAAGGACATACACAATCCGGCGTGCACAGACCTGACGCTGACGTCTCCCCCCACCCACCACTGGTCTTGAACCATCCGTTGCCCCCGCAACCACCAAATGATCCGCTATACAAACAAATCAGCGAATGATGGCTTTGTCGTGCGTCGCTGTACAGGGTCTCTCGACTGCACAAGGTTCGACAACGACGACGCGTACTCCTTGACTCCAATCCATCGACCGCTTTCTTTCTAACAGCTCAACCCCTTGCCCATTGTCTTGCTTCAAGCTTCATCGCCCAACCACACCCTCTGTAGACGACAAATCTCCGTGTATACCGACATCTCCGTCTCCTTTCCACCCGCCCAGACTGACTGGTACACTGGCTGGCACGCCCTGAGACACCGACCCAAAACATCCGCCTGGAGCGGGCAATCGGAACGTTCCTTGGTACGCAAGCTTCCTGCTCGAGATACTTCGGTTCCGTTCCCTAACTGGCCCTGCCGCTTCAGCTCTTAAAGACGATCCCGGCATGGGCTTACTACCCAAGAGCTTGCGGACACGCGAGCCGCAGCTTCCGCTCTACCATAAGGTCGAGTCACCGAGCAAAGAGCGCTTCTCGGACGACGACGACGAAGACGACGATGACTACTCCTCTTCTGACGATGACGACGAACGATACTCGCCGGGGAGCTCATCCCACGGCTCAAGAAACACATCTGGCTCGGCCTCCAGCGGCCTGCTAATGCTACCCAAGAACACGACCAAGCCTCCGCCCATGAGGCGAATCGCCCGGGTATACCCATACCGGCTGCCAGCAAAAGTCACAAGATATCTGTTCTGCTTCGTGATCAGCTTCATCATCATCATGATCCTGACCCTGGTCCGCGCCAGCCAGGTCGAAAATTGGAAGGTTGCCAATGGCAAAGTGGAGGCCCGGCCTCTGCCCCCTCCGGTGTGGGACAAGTTCCCCTTCTTGGAGAGGTACTATGGCGGCGTCAAGACATTGGTGTCCCTTGAGGACAACGCCCCGGAGTATCCTTATGTGAAGGATGAGCCGTCATTGCTCGAGGAACTTGCCGAAGAAGAGGTTCAGGAAGAAGCAAACGAGGAAGCTAGCGAGGGTGTAAACAAGGAGACCCAACCTGACTCCAACACAGAAGTGAAGGAAGATGCCGAGGCAAGCTCGGATAAGGAGGCAGAACAGGAACCCGAAAAGGAAGCTGAAAAGGGAGCTGAAAAGGGGGCTGAAAAGGAGGCTGAAAAGGAGGCTGAAAAGGAGGCTGACAAAAGAGAACTCTCCGACAGCCACAGCTGGAACGCATACACGGGAAGGAATGAAGAGACGGACATCAAGGAGTGCTTCATCGATGCTGCCGGCACCGTCCGCGTCCCGGAGCTGCGGTACTACAACGGCCGGCCGAAGGGGTTCCCCGAGCATGTTATTGGTTCTTACGATGTCTTGAGTCTACCCGAGGACATCTGCTTCGACCGGTTTGGCCGTTATGGCCCCTACGGCTTCGGCTACTCCGATAGCAACGGTGGATTGAGCGTTGGCGAGCATGGAGAGAAAGAGGGCTCTGATGCAGTCTGGAATGAGACCCCCCGTGTCGACTACGGACACGTGGACTGGGCCGATGTTCAGCGCCGTTGCTTCAAGGCAAACGCGGCGCGGTATAACGAGGTTGCACGCAAGACGTCTACTCCTCATGGCTTTTACGTCCAAGAGTCCCCGGAGCACAAGGAATCCGTCGAGCCCCGTGCTGTCAAGGAAAAGGACACTGCCAAGAAGCCAAAGGAGACGACTGCTACCCACGCCAACTCGAACAGCACCGACTCTTCCACCGAGGAAGAGAAGAAGGTCTCTGAAAAGAAGTCGAGGACTGCCGTCGTTGTACGCTGCTGGGACGAGTACCTCTGGCGGGAGGAGGACATTGCCAACATTCGTTCCTTGATCACGGAGCTGGCTTTGGGATCGGGTGGTCGCTATGATGTGCATCTGCTAGTCCAGGTCAAGAACGACGCTGATCATCCCATCTGGGCTGATGAGGACGTTTATCGAGAGCGCATTGAGGATGTCATCCCCAAGGAATTCCGCGGCATCGTCACGCTCTGGACCGAGACACAGATGCTGTCGCTGTACCAGGGCATCCACGACCTCTTCAGCCGCGGTCCTGAGCTTCCCGTCCACGGCGTCTACCGCGGCCTGTCGATGGCGATGCAGTACTTTGCCTACATGCACCCCGAGTACGAGCACTTCTGGCAGTGGGAGATGGACGTCCGCTACACCGGCCACTACTACGACCTCTTCACCAAGCTCGAGAACTTCGCCACGGCCCAGCCGCGCAAGGGCCTGTGGGAGCGCAACTCGCGTTTCTACTTCCCCAGCGTCCACGGCTCCTGGGACGACTTCTCGCAAATGGCCCGCGTCCAGAGCGAGATGGGCGTTGTTGGCCCTGACGACGTCTGGAAGAACGTCCCTGGCCTGGACAAGACGCCCGAGAAGACGAGCGGTCACAAGAAGGCCGTCTGGGGCCCTGTCCGTCCGCAGGATGACGACGACTGGTTTGAGCCTGGCAATGACCCCGTCGCGCCCGTAGCCTACGAGAAGGACCACTACCAATGGGGCGTCGGCGAGGAGGCCGACTACATCTCGCTCAACCCCATCTTCGACCCGGACGGCACGACCTGGGGCCTCAGGGACGACATCACGGGCTTCAACCGCAGCGAGGCCCCGCCACCGCGCCGCGCCAACATCATCACCACGGCGCGCATGTCGCGGCGGCTGCTGCTGACGATGCACAAGATGACGGCGCTCAAGAAGCAGTTCGCCTTCCCCGAGATGTGGCCCGCGACGGTGGCGCTGCAGCACGGCTACAAGGCCGTCTTCGCGCCGCACCCGGTCTTCGTCGACCGCGCGTGGCCCGTCGAGTACATGGCGCAGATGTTCAACAACGGCCGCGACGGCGCCAGCGGCGGTTCGCGCACCAGCATCTTCGGCGACCGCGAGCACAACATGCACGGCCTGTCGTGGTTCTACAACTCGGGCTTCGCGCCCAACCTGTACCGCCGCTGGCTCGGACTCAAGGTCAACAACGACGGCGGCGACGAGTTCGAGACTACCGAGGACAAGAGCCGCAAGGGCAAGGGCGTCAGCAACATGCGTGGCGGCGAGGGACGAATGTGTCTCCCGCCCATGCTGCTGCACCCCATCAAGGACGTTGAGCTGCCCGTCGAGGTACCGGAGCTGCTTGAGGAGGGCCAGGGTGAGATTCCCGCGTCGGACCCATCGGCCTAGAGGGCTTGATGGGACTCGTGTTTTTTGTAAAGTTCTAGACTATGGAGGCTTTGGGGACTGGCGTTGAAGGTTGGGAGTTTGCTGCGTTATTGGGGCCATATATATGTCCAACGAGATTCATGGCTTCTTCTGTTTCCAAAGGATGGTATGCTACTGTATGATAATGAACCATATCTTAGGGCTTGTTTCAGGCATTGAATAGGTACGCCTTATAGACGACAATTGTGCCTTGCTTGACTTTTCTCTGTGTACGTCGTATTCCGCCTGGTGACTTGTAATCGATTTTCTATGATGCCGTCAATGAACAAGGGATCATGAGCAAATAAGTTTTCTTCTCTTTTCAGACATGACAATTGTTTGTACACACGCTCCTATTACCACATATGCGTAGATCTTCAAGTGCTTTTTCCGCGTAGCATCCCACCCAAGTTCCAAGGCCTCCAGTTTTGCGCCAGCAAGAATCAGAGAAACAGCACCCCTGGCTTTACCACGGTTCACCCAATCCATGGGGTTATGCTCACAAAGTTCCCGAGCCTCGTTCTTGTCCCATACCCCGATACCCTCTGAGCCGAGATGTATCCTCTTATACGACGCGCTTGACCTCGAAGAAGCGACGCAGCCACCAGACCTGGAAGAGGGACTCGCCAATGACAATGCCAATAACGAACATGTTCCACCACTTGACTCGGTTGTTGGTGCTCTCGGCGGTGTTGCGGTGGGTGCGCTCGCGCATGATGATGTACTGCTGCTCATCCTTGACCTGGTCGAGGAGCTCGGAAAGACGACGGACTGTGGTGACGGAAACTGATCAGCATGGGAGAGGAGAGGGAGGGCGATTGCAGGGAGGCAAACATACCTTCACGGTCGAGAGGGTCGGCGGGGACATCAGACTCGCTGACGTAGACAATGCCGTGGACGTTGAAGGATACCTCCTTGGTGTTGGCACCCCAGTTCTCGTTGCCGAAGCAGTAGGTGTACTTGCCGTCGTGCTTGGCAGTGAAGGAGTAGTCGCCATTGGAGACGGTCTTCTCGTTGGTCTCGTACTGGCCGCTGGGGTTGGAGATCTGTCCAGACTAGATTAGCATCGTGTTATTTCCCAAATAGCTGCTGCCTCGAGCTTTAAACCACCCCCCCATAGCTGGAGGGGAACTACGAGCGCTGGAACGGACACGTACCCAGAAGTCGATGTCGAGGTTGCCTGCGCTACCAAACTCGCGATCTCCGACCTGGAAAGTGACGGTCATGGTGTCATCCTTGTGCAGGTTCTCGTGGAAGCACTCGCGGCCGTGGGCGGGCAGGACGATGTTGTGGGCAGCGACGGCCTGGAAGACGGTGACGGCGAGGAGGGCCCTCACAGCGTTGAGGAAATACATGATCGGCGGTGGTGCTTGGTCGTGTCAAAGGAGCGTTGGACGGGCAGAGGAGCTGGTGGAATATCCCCGTGATAGGTCGTCTTGGTCGTCTTGGTCTGGAGCCCTTGGGACGGGAGCTTAGATCGGATCGCGACGAATTGACACCTATCCGCACCGGCACGGCCAGGGAGGTCGATTTGAGCCACAGTTTAACCGATGGGGCTGCCACTGCCAAGCAACTTTAAGGGGGTGCGTGCTGTAGGGAAGGAAGTAGTGGAGCGTGGCGCTGGAGAAGTGAGAACCTGAAGGGAGTGTGGCTTAGGCGGCGGGCTTTTTTCTTCAGGAGGCGAACTGTCCAAAAGGGGATGGGGACCCGTGGCCACAGAGATAGCGATACGATAAGAGTACGACGGGCGGATACCCAGGTAAGGGGAGGTACCTCTAGTAGTAGAACGGCGAGGAAAAGTACAAATGCCTAATCGTACCTCGCAGAAATGATACCAAGACGGCCCACGATTGCGCGGCTGGGAGAAAAAAAAGGAGTGGACCGGCGATGGGAGTGGCTGGGCGATCCGAGGTCCAGTAACGTACGAAGTACGGAGTACCTAGGCCCATCTGATTGTCGTCGCACTCGCACTGGGACGGGAGGGAGATCTGTCACTCTCTCTCTGCCAGCCCCAGAGACTGAGAGAGTCTCGGGCTCCTCTGTAAGAGCCTGAGTGTGGCTGGGCCGCTGCTGATGCCCCTGCCTGGCGGTGCCCTGTAATGTGGTTGCGTTACCACGCTTCGCGGTGTCCCACTGGACGAGTCCACTGAAGGTGCCCCGTGCGCTAGAAGGGGGGGACCCAGTTACCGTCCACTGTGTGGCTCTGCCCCCCCAAAACGACGCCAGGCCCCAAAATTAATTCAGCAGCCCAGCCCCAAGGCCCCAAGTCCCCATTTCTCACCCCTCCGCCTCCCGCAAGTCGAGCGTGTCCTTCGTCCACGTCCACCTCTACACCGACAAGTTAAACCACACGACGCCGTCCTTGTCCCTTCTGCACACCACCCAAGGACTGCCCCACGATCTCCAAGTAAGTTGTCCTGCTCTCTGCTTGCCCGTCCTCTATCGAGCCCGCATCCCGTTTGTCCCGACGACGACCATATGATGACTCCGGCGATGGCCTCATGTTGGCCGCCGCCATCGTCTTGGTCTGGTCTTGTCCCGCCATGAGTCCCAGTGGCGATTCCCCGTGGCCTCTTCCTCCCCTACTCCTCCGACCCACGCCGGTTTTTGCTCCATGGCCGCCCATCGCCCAGTCACTCGACCGCGGCGAATGCTGCAGCCTGCTTGCTTTAGGGGCTCGGTGGCCCATGACCCGTCCTAGGATGGAAATGTGCGCTGCCTTGTCCATCATCCAGGTGTCCTTTTGCGACACTGGCCCATAAAGCATTCCGCCTCCGCCAGCAATCATCATCACCAACCTCCAAACCACATCCTCCCTCCAGCTCCCGTCGCCTCCCTTTCTCGGCCGTCTCAGTCATCTCAGCCCCCCCCTCTCATCCTTCGCCCACACCCACAAACACCATCGTCCCACCGTCTTTGCCTTCCTCATCTTCTCTGGCCTCGCCATTCATCTTCCATCATCGCTGACCTCTGACCCTCGCCATCTTTAGGTCCCTCCTCCCTCTCATCACTTGCACTTAGGCCGCGAAGCCTCCCACCGCAATCATGGGTCTCACTTTCTCGAAGCTGTTTGATCGACTATGGGGGAAGAAGGAGATGCGAATTCTGATGGTCGGACTTGACGCCGCCGGTAAAACCACCATCCTCTACAAGCTCAAGCTTGGTGAGATTGTCACCACCATTCCCACCATTGGTATGGCCCCCCCAGTCCCCTTCAGCCCCCCCCAATGATTGCGCATCAATGCTGACCCTTTTCCTCTCCCC